>VZRQ01002554.1:250037-270571 GCA_013397975.1 Machaerirhynchus nigripectus
GGGGTCGGACGGAGCCGCCGCCGGGCCGTGTCCCCGCCCCGGGCCGTGACCCGCGGCCCCTCTGAGCCCCGCGGGATCCGGGAAGGCCCGCGCAGCCTGCGCTCGACCCCAGCTGTCGGAAGCCTTGTCCTGCCCGCTAGAAGGGATCGCTGTTCCGTAGATCCTCGTTTGGTTCCTACAGGCGCCTGAAGATGAACGCCAAGACCGCCATAGATCGAATTATTGGCAAGGGGGGCCTAAAGTCGGGCAACTCCAGAGCTGACAGTGGGCTCGAGAAGGGTAAGCAGGAGGGCGCGCCGAGGAAATCCATGGAGGAAGTCGCCATAGGGAAAGGCAAAATGACGGATCCGGAGAGGAGCGGGCTCCTCCAGGTGAGCCGGGCTCTTCCCGAGCCAGCGCGGGCCGTGTCCCACGGATACGGCACTCGGCCTCGGGAGTGTCAGGAAAATCCACCAACGCCAGAGGTTTATGTCCTTCAACTTTACTGGGGCATACACCCGCAGGATTTTAATTTTTTTTCTCTCGCGGTTTCGGAGGGCGCAGCCTCCCTTTTATCCTAACTCCCGGCCGCATGTTGCCCTCTTCCTTTCCCCATTGGCTGAAGTACTGGGAAGGTACAGCCTTCCCGAACCGCCTACCCCATATCCCCCCTTGAACCTCCTGTTTTACGCCTAAGTTCAGAAATTCAAGCTTGTGCAGACCCTTGTCTATTGCAGGAGCCAAGCTGTCTGGGCCCGTAACGAACTTGCTGCCCAAAGTCAGTCGAGGCATTAAGAGTCATTTCAAAGACGTTAACACCCATCAAATTGTGTGTAAAGACATTAGCAAACATCTTTCCTCTCAGGAGCAAGAGCCCCACCTTTCCTGTCAAAACTTTTGATGTCACGACTGGTTTAAGAGTGTTAGACAGTTAAGACAAACTTTTAGTTTGGCACTTCCATTCTTAGATATTTTTCAATGACAGCTGAGCTAATAAAATCACACTCATCTGACAAGGCTGGTAATACAAAGACTTGAGGCCAGAGGTGCCAATTAGTCCATTAAGACCTGTCCTCGCGTGTCCAATACAACACGTCTCAGAGAATTATTTTAAGCACTTCCTGCAAAGAACTTTATGTTCGCAAGCATTTGAGTAAGAACATGCCAAAAAGTGCAGAGTGTGTGTTTGAATTGAATTGTCAAGCTCCCACTCAGCTATAGGTAACTGAAACTGTAATCGGGTCGCTACATTTTTTTTCCATTGCAGCTAAAGACCAGAAACTAAGACACTGCAAGGCATTGCAGCATCCTTATGTCTATGTGACTGTTCTGCTCAAGGTAAACCTGTGGCTGCAGAGAGAGAAGTTCAAGACTTAATATGTGACCTAGTCACATGCTGTCAGGCTTCCCAGAAGGATGGGGAAAATGTAGATAGACTAGGAAGGGATACAACTAATGGAGACTAGGCGCACTAATATTTCTAGGCTACTTTTTTTAACAAAAGGGCTTGTCATGTGTCTGTGCCACAACATCAGGTGAGAAGTCCTAAGCCAAGGACGACCTATGGCTAGGCAGCTCGTGCAGTCGTGGCTAAATTCCTTAGTGTTACTTGCTGAGTCTGTTGCTGTTTGCTCGGTGTTGGTTACTTAATACTGGTTTCCTATAAACTAGGAAAAACAGGTAGAAAATCACCATAGTCTTTGATATACCAGGTACTCTTTGGTGTCACTATTTTAATTTTAGTGAGCAATGGGTTCAACCACTCCCTAAATGAGGCTCTCTCAAATTCAATTTCTTTCAGTTTCTCTTTCTAATGACTTGATGTCAACATGCAGATTTCAACATCAGCCTTTCTCATGCAGAATGAAATGCTATCACATCCAAAGTTCATGCAGAGCCCCATGGCATCTTAAATGCAGTACTAATTCTATGTAATGGTTACCTGTGCTAGAGGCCTAATGGAAAAAGAGTGCATGTTGAAAACATCTACTAAAGCACATCCTGAAACTACAGGGCCAGATAATATGGAAAACAGGATCCTTCTCCTGAATGCTTTATTTTAACTCTCTTGTAACTTACTGTCATGTAGTTTGCAAGAAGGCTTCCCAAAAACTTCCAGATATGCTTAGAAATATACTAAGAAACGTAGCACCAACCTCTTTGCTGGAAGTGTTTTGGAGTTCTTGTACTGCTTTTGTTTTAAGGCTTATATACTGTAGTGATCTTAGTTCATATGCAAAACTGAGTACCTACTAAGCCTATGAAATTTGGTTTTTTGTGTTCTTTCCTTGTTTCATCTATTTCAGACTGGTTTTGCTATCACTTGAAATATTTCAGATGCTTGCTCTAGTATTGTCTGCTTTGAGTTAAAAGTAATTTTCTCAGCTAATTAAAGGCAAAGAGAGAACTTTGAAAGTGAGTGTCATAGAGTCATAGAATGGGTTGGGTAGGAAGAGACCCTAAAGATCCCCTAGTTCTAACCCCCCTGCCATGGGCAGGGACACCTTCCACTAGACCCTGCTGCTCAGATCATCTCAAACTACTCTAAACTATGCATTTGATGCATTGACTAATACTTTTTTTTTATTCTGTTTCATTTAGAAAATACTTTCCCTTGAAAAAGAAAAAGAAAAATGCAACCATCTTCTTGGAGAGAAGGACAGAGAAATCCAAAACCTGAAAGACAAGCTTAAGTCCAAAACCAAGAATAGTGAAGTCTCCTTACTACAAAATCAACTAGAGGAAAAAACAAAGGAAGCAGAAAGGAGAGAACAGTTACTTTGTTCTCTATCAGAAGAAATTGACCGGTTAAAATGTAATTTATCTGCAGTCATGGCAAAATGCTCTGATCTTGAGAACAAAGCCAGTAGTACTTCTCAGGCATCCCAGGTAAGCACTGAAGAAACACTGCAATTGCAAATTGGAATTTGTGCCCACTAAGCACCAGTACCTGTCATAAAATAGGATGGGTTTTTAGTTTTCTTACAAGCAGTGTTACATGCTGAAATATTATTGTGTGAAGCGAGATGGTACCCAGATTGAACTCTAAATGAGGAACAGGCAGAGAGCACAACTTCAGGCAACATAGCTGGGCAGGGAATTCTCTCCTGCTGTATTGCAAGGTCCCTTGTTCAAGCTCACACACAGGCAGTGTGACATGTGATACTGCATGTCATGATCCGCTGTTGCTTAAGCAGACACTGTGCCCTTCTCTGATTTGTGTGCTCAGTGATTAGGCAGTGAGAAGGCAGCAGTGGGGCACAAATAAAGACTCCTCACCTAGTTCAGCTTCACTCATGAAAATATCTTTCTTCTCTCTGCTCTTATGAATCCTCGTTTGTGTCTCATCTGTTAAAACTAATTGTCTGTACTTTCTATGGCATCACACATGGTAAGTCCTTCACTGTGACACAAGATAGGAAGAGTGAGTTTCTCCTCTCATGTAAAGTGGTCAGTAGGTATGGTGCTGTGCCAATCCTTGGCAGTGTGTACAAGTCCACTGAGGATTCTACAGTTGTACTTCCACCCCCGCCCCGTTCTAATGTTCTTTGGAAAATGCAGTAGTATCTCTATGAGGGGCACAACGAAGTTGTTTAGGCACAGGTACCTAAAACAAGGTGCCTGTAAGTCTTTCTTTCCCAGCTTTTGACCTGCAGATGGTGCTGGTTCCCTGCACTCTACGTGGGAGTTGAGCAATTTCTAGAAATTCTGCATTAACCAAATACGTAACAGAGTATCTTCATCTACTGATTTTGAATGATAATACATGTCTATATAGTACTTCTAATAATGCAGTATGTTGAGAAATACCACCTTAAATGCAACGTATTTATTTTAAATTTTAAGAGACTTTGAACTTCGTTAGAGGTGCTAAAATGTATGTTAAGTCAATAGATTTTAATTCTATTTTTGGCAATAAACCACCAAAATATGTATTAATTTAAAACCATAGTTTTCTTTTAAATTTTTAACTGATTTCTCAACAGAGGACAATGATGTTCTGACTGTATGTCTTGGAGAACTGAAAACAAGTGTAGCAATGCTGCTTGAAACTGCTAGGTGGCATACAAGCTCTGAAATGGAAACAACAGTTTTATGACACAATTTTGGGAAAGTTTTCACTGAGGCAGGATTTTAATATTCATAGAAACAAGTTCAGTGTCTCTAAATTGTATTTTATTAGGAAGTGTTGAGGTTTACCAATTGCATTCAAAGTTCTGTATTTTTCAGCTAAAAATTCTGTTGTAAATCATGTTCCAAGACCCGTAGAAAATTTGGGTATTAATCTACATTTTTTTTTCATTTAAGTTCCCTCTGACTTATACCTACACAATTTCATAAACACTTTGTATCATGCAAAGAAGATACATGTCAGAGTGGAATAAATATGACTGTATAACTGCTTTCTAGTTTTAGATGGGTCTCAAGAACTCTCCTACTCATATGTGTGCATGAGTCATACTCACTGTCCTGTGGATCAGGTCTCAGAAAATCGGGCAGTTTGTCCTTATACTTCCAGACAGGGTTGCACAATTTCCCAGATGTTTACAGTCTTCCTGGTATCCCAGGGAAGCATCGAGGTCTCTGGCTTTCCCCAGCAACTCCTGTATGTCTGGGTTATTGTCAAACGTATGAGGATACAAAAATAGAAGAAACATTTACCTCTCTTTGTGCACTTAAATAATACCCTTAAATATCTTCATTTTTCCAAAACTCTTTGCGGAACACCCTTCAGGACTTCCAAGACTGCGGTTCAACAGAAAATGCATGATGGTTTCCTTAGGAAATGTTTTAATGTAACTATGAGTTGCAGACTTATGGAATAAATTCCATGTAAATCTTTCTCCCATATCTTGCAGAAGAGTCTATTTTAAATATATGAAATGGTTTTCTACATAACTCGGATACTTCAAAAAAACCCCCAACAACCAGCTATAAAGATCTTTAAACACAAAAGGCACATCTCTTTTAATTTTTAAATGCATCTGTTTTAATTTTTAAAATATCCTTATGCTATTTATGTGAGATTAATAGTCATACAGGAGTAGCTTTGCTGTTTCAGACATCTATCTTAAACAACACTAACGAGTTGTTCTTTGTCTGCAGGAAGCTGCAACAAACAGCACTGAAGTTGAAAGACAGTTAAAAGATGTAAGTTCCCTGTACATTTCAAGTACATACCATCTGTATTGAGATGCAGAAGAATGTAAATTATCATCATGTACATTTTTGGGTAGCATGGGACCTCAGAGGCTATGTTTCTCTCTAAAATATAATCCCTAAAATTATTTTGTGACAAGGCAATAATTTAAATTTAAAAACCCAAAAACTTGCAAAAGAAAAAATTAAGATTTACATCATCTTTGAAAAACCTTGCTTGGAACATCAGAATAAAGTGGTTGCTGACAAATCAGGAGCCTCTAGGAACCTCATGCTGCCTGGGATAGCATGAGGTTGGATCAGAAATCTCCTGAGGTCCCTTCCAAGCTGAATAAGTCTATGAGCCAAGCAGCTAAAAAATACGTCCTTGTTCTTACAAAATAAATTGCAATGATACAGTTTTGTTTTATTCCATTTTCAATGTCAGTTATTTTATATTTGAGATTGAAAAGCTAATTCTTCATAATCTAGGCATGACTCATGAAAGCCTTTGTTCTTTAAGTAATTTTCCCATTGCTGCAGTTTTAACTTATGCTCAGCATCCTGACTTAACTTTCCAAATTAAGATGAATTTATTTATTTATCATACAGATTACTACGATTTGCAGCAGACTTAACTGTCTTATCTTTAAACTGTCAAATACATAAATTCTAATATTTTTAAGACATAAGACAAATACTTTAAAAATCTGATGAATTACCAGAGACTTTCTTGTTGTTCTTCTGTTTCTTTTCACAAAGGCTCTCGAGAAAAACCAACAGTGGCTACTGTATGACCAGCAACGGGAAGCATATGTCAGGGGATTGCTTGGAAGGATCTTTGAACTTGAACAGAAGGCAGAAATAGTTAGCCAACAAGAATCTAAATCAAATTCAGAAGGTATCAACTTTCTTTTTTCCCCCACAGGTGACCCAAACCATAGTTACCTATAGAATAAATTTTCTGAAAACAAATTATAGCACACTTAAACAAAATCAAGACTTTGTTCTCAACACTTTGGCTGCTTAATGGTAAAACTTGCTTAAATAATATTTCTCTGCTGCCTGTTATCTAGCTATGTTACTTGACCAACAGTAGTTCCTGTTCTTATCCACTTCAAAGATAGTTTCTAACAGCCTTGACACTCTATTAGCAACCTCTCTGTTTGTGGAAAGTGTTGAGGCAAATAGATGTATGTCTCCCATCCTTCAAAGTACACTTTCAATCGACATAATGGAAGCATTAAGGATTTATTAGCTAGGTGTGGATCAGATTTTTTTTAATTTACTTTTTTCAAAATAAATATTATAAAAATGACTCAAGACTGCCACGTTCCTTACTCACCTGAACAGTTGTTACAGGGCAAGAAAACCTGTGATAGGTTTTGGCACCTTTCCAAAGCAGTGTTTCACAATAAGGATCTGGTCACCTCCAGCTCACTTCCTTGCTGTGCAGTTCCTCAATAAGGCACACCCTCTCAGTATTAATAAAACTAAAATCATATTGAGCAGAAGAACCAGAAGGCTTGCCTTTCTTATTATCAGTTATTGATTTCGTACATGCTGCAACTGACCTGCAAGGTAAATTCTCTAAACAGAACTAGCATCATGTGGAGTAAGAGCATACCCACAGACTTGCCACTTAGTAATTCATGAGCAGTGGCTTGGTTTCTGTATCACTGTTTGAAACTTTCTGGAAAACAGTAAAATACCATCATAATCTTGTTTTGGTGCTGTTCAGAAATCTCTGAACAATATTTTTAGAGGGGGGCAGACTCAGCTCACCAGGAAATGTACCCCAGAGTTATTGCAGTCAAAGCTTTGCCCCAAGGGCAGTCAGGAGACCAGAAGTCAGGGTGTAAGAAAGTTCCTCTCTTCAAGCAACTAGGCAGTAGCAGAAATCCAAGTTTCTAAGAACCTAGCTATACAAGTTGAAAGTATATATGACAACTTTTTCCAAGGAAAAGCTTGGCCTATCTCTGAGGATGTCATTGCCCTGTAAAGGAGTATTGCTTATGAGAAGGTAGGGCTTAGGTCACAGCTGCAGGAAGGGAGAACAGTCAAGCAGGAAACTCTCCCTAGTAAATTACACTTTGAAGAATTAGTGTAAGTCTTCAATAGGAAAAGTATCAAAGTCACAAAACTTACAGTGCCAAAAATCAGCAAAGCCCAATAAATTCTGCATCCCTCATTTTGCTTCTAGGTATATTTTGTATTCCTGAATATATTAGGATATATTTATATCCTATATTTTGTAATCCTGAATTTCTGCAGTCTGCCTCTTAATTTTTTCCTATTTACTAAACTTTCCTTGGGTCAACAAGCAGAAATTTTTCTAACTCTGGTTTAAGTAATAGTTGCTTCCAAGAATCAAGCATTTTTTTAATCAAAAGAAGTATACTAGTCCTTTCTATTTGCTATTTTTAAGTAATTTATGTCATACTATTTGGAAAAAATGGTCTGCAAAAGACAGTGGAAGGTCTGGCTTTGGTCAACAAGGTTGAAGTAGAATCCATCACATCCCCAAGGGTATCTCTGGGGAGGGAGTAATGCCAGCAGCTTGGCTAAGGAGCCTGAAAGTGGAAGTAGGAATCCAGCATCTTTGGGTCAGATTCCCATGTGTCAGTATAATGCATGAGGCCTTGTAAGAACTAGGTTTTCCAGTAAGTATATTGGTAAGGAGACTTAATGCATTATAAATACTGAAAGCTGTTTCAAGTAAAGTTTAGTTCTGAGCTGTGCAATAGCCTACTACGTCAATTTCTATTAATAAGCCTTAAAATGCTGTTAAAGATTTAGTGCTCTGATTTTTAAGTGGGTTTTTTTTCACATTAATAACTCCATTATTTCTGACTCATTAAGGTCATGTACAAGAGGAAAAGCAAGAATACTATGACCAGCTGTTACTAACTGCTAAGCGTGATCCTGAGACTGAAAGACGCACTATAACCCAGCTGAGATCTGAATTAAATGAACTCAAAAAGACATACGAAGAAACACAAGGGGAAATGATGAATTTAAATGCCTTATTGCAGTCACAACGGGTTGCTGAAATGAAGACTCAAGAAAATGAAAATAAAATGAAAGAGAAAGTGCAAAGACTAAAACAAGAAAATGAAACTATCAAAGAACAGCTCAGAGAAGAAAAAGAAAAGTCGGAAGAACTTTTATGTCAGGTAAGTGGATGGATTTGGAGGTTCAAGATCATTAGCAAAGAATCAAGAGAGATGAAAATTCATAGTTAATCAGAATGGACCATCCCTCTCTCTGGTAACTGTTCTTCACATAGATCTAGACTCATGTCCTTGTGGTTAAAACTGAATTGTTTAGACAAGGAACTTCTTTGTTCATTTATTTCCCTGGTCTTAAGGGACACAAAAGAGAAGTGAGAAAATACTGAATTGATTCTAATATAGTTCATCCACAAGACTAATAGTAAATGAGAACAACAAAGGTAAAAATTCATTTTATCATGTGCTCCTATGGAATACCCCTGATGTTTGCTGTCACCTGGCAGCTACAATACAACTGATATTTGAAATAAGAGAATAAAATTTGCTAGACACCAAAGTAGGCCAAAACCAGAACAACAGTTAAACGCTCTAAACACAGGCTGGTTCTCACTGGTTAATAGTGATTAAAAGATGTTTATTTTATTTTTTGAAGCTGAAGAACAGCATTATCATAAAAGTTGATACATGCTGAAAGCAGAGGATATTTTAATGTATGCATTTATTTAATGATTATAATGTAGTACTTTCTGACCCTTAAACTTGTTCTCTTATATTAAAAAAACCTGGCATTGTTTGTTTTTATTAAAAACATATCATGTTAGTGCAAACATAGGTTTTGTGAGTATATTTTTGTCAGCATCCTGGCAATCATCTAGGAGGCTTCAGTTTTTGGTTTCTTTTTTTTTAACAATAACATCACCCTGCATTCCACCTTCTCAGTGCTATAACAGTTTTTCACTAGGGTTTTCCTTGGGGAAGTAGACATTTGAATTGAGTTTGGTTGTTGCATAACAGGCATACATTTTCTGTTGGCATTGGAATGTAAGAGTTTGCTTCCATCCCATTATAAATTAATTATTTTTAAGCTTATTAACTATTGTATATGGAAGTTGTTTGTTACAAGTGTTCATCTGCCTTGTAGGTGAAACTTCTTCGTAAATCATTGCTCAAACAGGAGGCAGAACACACAAGAATAGCTTTGTTGGAACAACAGGTACCCAGTTATGTGCTAAAGTGCTGATATTTAATCTGTGTTAGGCACTAGACTAACTTCACATTTAAGAATGATTAGTATATTAAATAAAGTAATGCTATGCATGAATATTCAACCATGCATAATCTCTTGATACTTCTAAAAATTTTGGCACATCTGTCAGGAGGAAAATCTGTAACCTTGTACTGGTAAGGGGGTATGATCAAACCTGATGCTATTTTCTCCACGATCACTTGTTCAACAGTTACAGCCTCAGGTAAGGCACAGGAAACATCCTAAAACTAATCACCTAATTTAAGTTTTGTAATATATTTTTGATATAGTTATAGAAATAATTGCATTGCTGTATTTTCTGTTTTGTTTATTTGAAATTGAAACACCCTCCAACCAACATAACTTTAAACTGCACCTCTGCTAAGGGAGATAACTGGGCATGTGCAAATTTCACTGTAGTGAAAGCAAGAGCAATTTCTAATTTTCATTTTAATCCCATTTTAAGATGTTATTGCAGAGCAAAACTGACTTTAAATATATAAATGGGAAACATTCCTCCCAATTTGTAATAATTTTGACTTTAAATTTTCATTTTGTGGGACTTCCAGATCCAGATGTGCACCACAGACTTAGAGAATGGAAAGCTTGATCGCCAGAACTTGAAGCATCAGTTAAACCAAGTTCTCAAGGAGCTGCACAAGGCCAAGGAGAAAATAACCCGTCTGGAACCTCTGGTATGTACTGAATAACTTGCAGGTGAATTTAGTCAGGGATTTTGCATAAACATACATCTGCTTACTTCGGGATCTTATTTCAAGCACTGAGTAAGTGTTCCTCCATCCTTTATGTCTGTTTCTCCAAGGTGCAGAGCCCTGTGCCAGCCAGGCAGGCATTGCTTTTCTCTCCAGCATGCACGGAGCAGGAGTACTGCAGCAGGAGCTCCAGAACAGTCAGGGTGCTGAGCAGGGAACACTCTGTGTTTTGTATCACAGTGTGTGACCCAGTTTTGTCTGTTGCACCATGACAAAGCTGCAATGTGCTTCCACTCAAACTTGTTGCTGGGACAGGGCACAATCCTTAGTGCTGTAACACACACAAGGCTTGTGTGCCATCAGGCCTTAATATATTTTCCTACAGTATTTGATCAGTGCATGCATGCCCCAGTCTTACAGTGAAGCTCCTCCTTTTCCAGAAACTCCAGGAATCTGGACATATGGAACCACAAGAAGATTTGCAAGCTGTATTCGACAAGAAGCCGACCACATATGACAGAAGTCCTCCCCTGAGACATTCCAGCTGCCTTAATGAAAGTTTCCTCGAGTGTCCCAGATGTAAAGTGGCATATCCAACAAGCCAGCATAGGGAATTACTAGCACACATTGACATCTGTACAGCTTGAGCTCCAAATGGACTTACTGTCTTTGCTTCATATATGCTGCCAATATGCTTGGCAAAAGATCTTTTAAAGCTTTTTTCTTACAGTTGTATAAAGGACTGCTAATTTTATAATTCAGTTACACAAAAACAGTATTAACATTATAATTTGGCCTCAGTATTTTACGTCATGTTTTTTCAAAACAGCTACTGCATTTTCTGGTTGCAAACAGAAATATTTTTAGAATTAGGAATATTTAAAATAGTAAACTACTGACTTTTTATTTTTATTTTTGCACTATTACATGTAAGAATAGTAAAAGCACAACTATTGTGTCAGACTATATTTTAGTTTTGGCATACCAGTTCTTGGTCATTGAATCCTGATGATTGTGCTTGTACCTTAACTGACAAGAATAGCTGCAAAAGATTTTTGGCCCTCGTAGGTGCACTATATATATGTTTATTTATACATGGTGTGTGTGTATGTATGTGTAGTGTGTACAGTATACACATACATGTGTTATATATCAAATATATGTGGAATATATCAACATCTTGATACATAAAAACTCAGGAGGGCCATGTTAGATCTTTGCTGCTTAAGATTGATGTTGAAAACATCAATCTTAAGTAGCTGATTATCCTGAACCACAGTTAGGGGTGACTAAAATGCTGACCAAGGTTTAATCTCAGAAAAACCAACTTCCTAGCAAACACAAACTTCCTTGGTGCCGAAGAAGATTTATATTTCAGACAATGTAAGAGGCCATTTTTGAAGTTTGGATATAGAATTATGCTGAATTAAACTTGTTTCGCCTCTGTATTTTAGAGGTTAAAGTTGGAAAATGTCAGTTATTCAACCTTAGATTTGACAAATGGCCCAAAGTGAAGTTTTTAACAAATTTCTCTAGTGGATTTGAAGTGTCACTGTGTTTTGGTATTAATACAAAACACAAGTTAATGCTGAATTCTGGCAACAAATTAGAAACTTGCAAAACAAAAGCCCCAATGCAAATTTTTTTGCAATTGCAGTGTTGTTTTTCTCTAGCACCTACTGTAAACTTGAATGTGTTGTGGGCATTTTGTTCCTCGCATATGTGGTGAAGTCCCAACAAGAAGTTACTTCCGTGGAAATTACTAAAATGAGGAAATTTTACAAAGACACACTAGTTAAGAATAAAGTTGCTTATTTTACAAGTTACGGTTTGCTGAGGACACACCAATACCCAAGGTGTATCTCTCTGGCCTGCCGATTCCGACTGCTAGTTGGTACCAGCTTCTTCCGTTGTGCTTTGCTGCAGAACGCGCGCATTCACCCCCTGATGTTCACCTCGATCCCTGATGGTTAAAACTTATTCTTAAATATGAAGGTGTTTTCCAAGTTATTTTCAATAACTTATATTATCAAGTGATGTTATTCTCAATTAAATCTGGTGTTCATGAGACAGAAAATATTAAAAAGCTTTTATCTTTATATCTGAAATATCTCAGCCAGATTTATTGTATTATTGTATTTATTGTATTAGAACTTTTCAATTCCACTATGTCTCAGGCTAATACTTGTATTTGACAATTTGCTCAATTTCTAGCAACAGGTTTTCTGACCAAAGACATGATAAACTAATGAGTAAAACAGAAATTATGCTTCAGAATCTCAAGGTTTTGTCATGAGGGAAATAGTCTTAATTTCATATCTTTTTAAAGATCTTTTAATTCAGGATAATAACTGCTTTTCATTGCAGCCTAATAATTTTTATCTCTAATTAAACTACTTTTGAAAGTTTAAGTTAGTTTGTCTTTTAACAACACCTTAATCAGCTAGTATTCTATTTCCAGCTGCATACTCAGCATAGTTTCTGCAAAAGGAAATCCTGATCTTTTATGTATTATAAATGAAATAGGTCTGCCTACTACAGGTCAGCACTCTTCAGTAGTTCTGAGGCTTTCTTAAATTAGCACAAAACTCTTCCACATTAGAATCTGGTAGAGGGAGACTCGGCAAGTTGATAATGTAATAACCTTTAAAAAGTTATTTTCATTCCACATTTTCGGAACTTTAACAATGGATTTAGTCCTACCTGATAAATATAACATCTAAGCACAAAAAACTCCTTGCTGATAAATTTATACAGGTCATCAATGTGGTATATGTTTAAAAATACCAAAATTATATTTTAGTGAAGTAAAACACTTACTTTGAAAGCAGACCCACAAATACTATTGTCATCACTTACATGTAATTAAAACCAACTATAAAAAATTCCAACTTCATAAGGTATGCAGATCATATCAGTGCTTTTTTTCCATTCCTCAGAAGCTAAGAAATCTCTGTTTGTTTGGTTTTTTTATTCTGAAAGTTAACAAAGATCCGCTGCTCCTCTCTTTAGTTATATGTAGGAGAGAGAAATTTGTGCCTAACGTGCACCTTACTGGTAAGAATTAAATAGCTGTAAGTATAGTTCTTTTTAAGGCAGGAAGCAACAGCAATGTTTTCATTACTTCAAGCACTTTGGGTTTCCAATTTCAGGAGCCTTTTTCTGTTACGTCCCTTTCAAGTAATTGAATTTCAACCTAGCAGAAAGTCTGCATTATTTGAAGTTGTTGATCTAGGGAAGCTTGGGGGCTCTTACTATGGTTTACCAACACTGATATATTTATAAATCCTAGCTTTCACACTGGTTTTTTTTGGACAGCAAATTAAATGGTTTTGACGCAATATTGGGTGGCTGGAAAGACAGCTAAAACTTCACATATTTTTTTTTCCATAAGGAGAGCTGCTTGTGAAATAAAAACTGAAAGATGGCTCTGTTATTTTTCTTATATCAATGAATCACTTCTAATAATTCACTAGCTTGTGCAGCTTTTAGTCTTGGTTTTGATAACCATCTTTCACACAGTTAGGTTGATTTTGAGTATTGTACTTCAAGAACAATTCAGACTAATATGAATGTAGTAGAAGTCTTTCAGATTTCTGATCAAATTCATGAAAGAACCAGGCTTATCCAGTCTAGAAAAAAACATTAAAAATGGCAAAATTTCATACAGAGGGAAGAAAAAAATAAGCTGTAAGTATTCTTCCAATGCTCAGTGAGAAGAGTAACCTTCAAAATTGCAACAGATAAGGAAAACCTTTCTGGTGCTTGAAGCAGATGAGCAGTGAAACACGTTGCTTACAGAGGCTGTGAAATCTCCACCACTGGAGATTTATGGGGACACTTATGTAACTACCTAAATATCCCTGACAGGCAAGTCTGCCTTGGGTCAGTGACATCAGCCACTGATTTGTCACAGTGCTTTGAAGCCCTGTTTTTAATGACACATAAAGACCTGCAAGAAAAAAGACTAAGATTTAAATTAAAAAGCCACAATGGTTCTTCTGCACTGACTCTTCATGTTATTTCACTACATGCTATATTAGTAGCTACTGCACCAGAAGTCATTAAAACAGTTTAATCTCATGTTTCTCAACCGGAAAATTACTGGTATTCCTATGTCTGTATAAACTTCTAATTAAGCAGACAAAGCTGTTTCAAATCAGTATTTGCACTCATGCATCACTGTCCTGCTGAAAAACAGCATAAATGACCCAAGCACAACTTGATGTCACTTAATTCTTTATTACTGGGAAGTGCCTCATTCCCACATTGTTTTAACAAACAGCACCACGGTGTCTAGGTCTTTGGTATTTGGGGCGTTTAGGCTCCCCTCCATAAGGTGCTCCAGGAAGAAGATTCAGCAAGCTGGTGTCCTGAGTGGGAGCTGGCCCAGCCCGCCAGTGAGAAACATGACTGCTTAAGAAAGGCTCTGTGCAGATGCTCTGGAGGAGTCACAGATGTAAATTCTCTTCTAACATCGTCAACGTCAAATGACTCTCTCACAAAAAAGCAGACTTCAAACAGGATATGTATCCATGAAGTGAGACCTCCCCTCACACCCAGTCCCCCTTCAGACCTGGAACAGAGCTCCCCACCAGCACTGAGGGACATATACTCATTTTGCGGTCTCTCTGACCAACTAAAATTTTCAGTATTTTATACTGAATTAGTAGTTCCAAAAAGAGCAAAATAAGGTACTTCAAAATACCCTGTATGAAAGAAGCCTAGGACCTTATCATGGTGATATCCAGCTGCCTTCTTGACAGAATTGCAGCCAGGTTTAATTTCCCTCATCAATTCCAGACTGGTGAATGTCCACACTATGTCAGTGAAAGTGCTAGTTTTATCAATATCACAAGCTTGATAGGGTCAGTATTATCTTGTTCAACTAGACAGAAAACTCTACAGCCTAATTAAAGCATACATGCTTTCCAGACTCAGTTTATGGGATGCTCCAAGTCACATCTCATCCGTCATCTCAAATGGCCACTGATAATGAAAACCATAAACAGTGTGGGAAATAACATGATTAGCATTACATTAGGGAAGCCAGAAGGGTTTACAGCAGAATTTAAGGCATTATTTGAACTTTCATTGCTATTGCAAGATTGATTTTTCTGTTTCTCCAGCCCTAGCTTAATGCTATCCAAGGAGAAGCCTGACAATATAGACAGATGTTCTTTGCAGCAGACAGGCACTGTAGACCTTATTTCAGAAATATGTAGCTTTTAAAAGTAAAGCTGCTATTCCAGTTCTGACCTGAAGAACCCCTGTTGCTCCCAACAAGTTACTCTTCTAAGATGAGACATCAGGGAAAGAAAAGCAAGCCGATTCTCCTTAAACTTCACGAATAAGAGCATTCTCTAATCACTGGGTTCTTGACTATGAGAGGAAAGCATGGTATCTGTCATCTCTGCACAGCATACATCCCAGCAGACCAGTGTGTTCAGGGAATGTCTGAATACATCCGAGCATGAGAGGCTGGTGACAAGTTTAGTTTGTAAATCCTTCAGATGTTCACAATAGCTTTTGTTTTGATGTCTGTGCATCAAAGCTTATTAGCAGCAATGTAAGCAACAATGCACACCTGAAAGTTAAGCGAAGGTCCAGTGGCACTTTAACATCTGACTGCAAAAAATTCAACTCAGGGTCTCAGTTTCTTGATAAGAGTGTTCTACCAGATTCTGCAATGTCCAAACAAACCCTTCTGGTACCCTGCGTTCAATGATAAATTCCCTAAATCAATGGGATAGATGTGTAAGAGCAATACAGTTTCTAAAACTGTTAGGAAAAAAATCTCATTTAGTTACAACAGTTTAGCTGGAGCTGTGTCACTCTGGTGAAGCTTGGTTAATATGCAGCAAAACAGTAACCATGACCTTCCAGGGGAATTCTATGTTACATGGATTATATTCTTAATTTGCACTTGGTTCAGAGAGAAATCCCTTCCTTACTGCAAGCCACAAAGAAAACATTCAGTCCTGATGCTGGCAAAATTTCTGGTGGTCTTGGGGACCAAAAGCTGACCCAGCTTTTATTAGAAAGCACATCTACTGACAGTATTATTGGCATCTCTGCTTTTGGGTGAGGCCTTTGTCAGTAATGCTGCTGCTACAGCTTGAAACTATAGCGCCACTGGCACTTATCCCAGGAAGCATGGCAGCTTCTGATGGATACTGACCACAGCAAAGTGAGACTTCCCAGAAGAAAGAGTGACTTGCTCACGTCCCAGAAGAAACAGGGCTTAGTTTTTGATGTGATGACGTAAGTGAATCATCTAGCTATTTTCAGTGGACACAGGAAGGTGTGAGCTTGCTACTATATGTAAGCAATACATTTATATTTGCACGAAAAGTTTAAAATTGTCCCTCGCACATTGGTGTAAGCACTTCGGCTCACTGATATGAAAGTATAAAATGGGTGAGCAGTTAGAAGACTTCCTGATAAACAAAATAAATCAAAACAGACTTGTATTTGAGACATACCTTACAATGGTGTAACTTCTTCTAAGCACAGGATTCATAGTATCTAGAAGCAGAACAGCTGCACTGTGATATGTAAGAGCAAATACGAAAACAGAAAGCTAACCTTGGTTGAAACGTATGCTAAAAACCTTATTGTGCCGATACATGAGTCATCTACAAGCTTGAAACCTCTCTTGTGAAGACAAAGAGCCAACATTTCTAATGAAATGAATTTACACTACTTAGCAAACATTAAATGTGCAATACATCTGTTACAGAGGTCAGTGCTATTTACCCATTGTGATACAGGTGCACCTGTGGACCCAAAGACTTAAACACCCAATCAACATGCAAGAGGATGCATAAATAAGGCAAAAACCCTTCCTAGATCATGTCCAAATGGAACAAGAACTCCCATCTCCCAGAGTCACCTAGCCCAAGTGGTCCCTCTCTCTGGGAATATTTCTTAATGCTCAAGAAATAAATAAGCTGATCGATCCCCATCTGTCATGACAGTTCATGGTTGCCAGGGGAACAATCTGAAAAACAGAGCTTGACTAATGGTATCAGGCAACACAGCCCTTTCCTGCAATAGAGAAGGCCAAAGCTTGGGCTTTCATTAGGGATGAAGAAAACACGAAAAAGGAAACAAGATTTTTCCCTGCTAGGTTAGGCAAACCAGCTCCACAGAGGTCTCTGCAGCTTTCATTTAACTTGGAACAATGAAATCTGAGTTGACTCCATGTTTGACTCTGAGCATAAAAGCAAACATAGGTCAAAAAAATTATGTAAGTTAAGCAATCATGTCAGGTTTCCAGGTGTTCTGTTAATCACTTCCTTGTCATAAGCACGTGGTGCACATACCACACACAGCATCCACCTATTACCGTAAAGCCGGAGTAGCTCTACTGAGGTTACGATTCCTCTTTTCCTCAGATTTCACGTTGTGATGGTTGCTATGATTAGACCTACCCAACAGCAAATACAACTTTTGTACTACATGGGAGGGAAAAGAAAGCTACTCTTTTAGATAATGGAGCCATTAGACCCATGAGTAACCAGACTATTTTTGCTCCTGCAAGGAGCCCCCATTGGTTTGATCAAACCTGATGGAAACGTGTATATTTCTTCACACCTCCGCTGTCCCCAGGATTTTGTACACAGGTCAGTGCGAAGTTCACTCACTAATAGCATACCAAAAGCAGCATTTTATGTTGGTTCTCCTGAGCAAACAACAGGCTTATGCCAAGTAAGTAAGGTTCCCACTCACACCTAAGGACCAAAGCTAAAGGTGATCCTTTCTAAAGAAGATCAAAGGTCTACCCAGATAATTCCATACATCATCTCATTTTCAAACCTTCTGCTCCTCTGGCATTCCTTTCCTCCCTAACTGAAAGTATCTTTATTTTTTCAATAATGCAGCTTGGGATGTTTCACTCCCTGTCTCCTTTCCCCTATTCTGTTTCAAATATGTTTACTTTTACCCTGAATTGACAGGGCCAGTTTCTAATTTAACTTTCCACTAATGTCAAAGGGGCTAAAGATTTTATTCATAAAACAATTTGCATTTATCTGTGCTACCATTTCCAGCTGCCCCACCTCCACTCCCCCTGTCCCCTTAATGCCTCCCAAGTTTTCACACGGGTACAACCAGACTATTAACAATAGCTCTTTCCCAAATCCCTGCCATTATTTAGAGCTGACCACACTGCTACTGCCAGCTGCCCAGAATTTTCGGGCTAGTCTGTCAGCTTGTAAAAAGTCCCAGACCTGTGAGGTTGTGGCAACTTGAAGGTATTGCCATATTTCAAGATTCACTGATCATTTTAAGAATCAGTCCATAGCAGAGCCAACATAAATAGTGGCTAGATATGCCAAGCACTGATCATAAATACTAATAAAAAATCAGTAGATCTTTTAAATTTACTGGAACCTTTTTAATATGGGTGCAGATTTTTTTTCTCCCATCAAATGACAGAGAGTAAAGTATCTATATCAAGACACTTGCCAGCCACTTGTGTTGCTTGCTGAAAAAACCCTAATCTTTGCAAGTTTTCTTATTGTCTTCGCTTGAGTTCATAGGCCATCCCACTTAATTGTGGGCACATTTCAATCAATCATCAATCAGCAGGAGCCAGCAGGGCATTTCGTCCACCTGTTTAGGCTGCCCTGCAAACTCCCTGTTTGATGAGATGGCTTAGATAGTTAGAACCACTTCGAGTTCAGGAGAAAACATGGTAATTAAAATAATGAAAAAAAAATGCAAAAAAGAAATGTAAATTCTGTACTGGCAAAGATTTGGGAAGCAGTCCAGGAAAGATGTCACTCTTGTCATCCCTCATTAGGAGATTGTCCCTGCAAAGGACCAAGTTTCTGGAATCCCCACTAATCTGGAATCCCCGCTAATGCCATTGCGTAAATGGTTGATGGCAGGGTCACACCCAGGATACTGCAGAAGCACCGCCCATCACCTGCTCCCTGTGGCACACCGGTTTGGAATAATAACTCTCCCCTAATCAAAAGGTGTAGGTCCACACGCTGAGCCTGTAAGTGCACCCTTGAGCACCAACACTGGCACTCAGCCAAACGAATTCACCCAGAGCTGTCTAAAGTTATACAACTGTTTACATACTTTATGAAAACATTTTATCTTCTTTTATGAGACATTATCTGCCTGTCTGTGACAATTAATGTGCTTCACTCCTAACCCATTTCTAAGTAATCTGGAGTGAAGAGCCTAAGTGGAAAGCTCTACTTTCATTTACAATCTGAGCAACTGCTTCTAGGAATTGAAGTTCAGAGAAAATAAGGTATTTTCTAGATTTGTCTTACTTTACCAGGCTTCTCCAGCAACTCATGACACAGGTGAGAGAGATTCTAAATCAATTTTGTAAACAGAACCCCAAAATCATGTCAGTGACACTTCTCCACAGTTAGGACAAGCAATTCACTGGTCTACTGTTTCCAAATGCCACTGTCAATACAGGAGGCAATGGGTAAATTCCTCTTTTTTTTTCACCCTAGATTAGTCTAGTCATCCCAGACTCCTGAGGAGAGCTCTCGAAGTGGTGTGGCAGCCATCCATGTTTTTAAGCCATGCACAACCCCATTGGATGGGAGCAGACTGGGTGTCCTCCCCGGGTCACTGGCACCTGGGGGACTTGCCTGGAGAGCTGAGCAGACCAGAACCGAGCCGGCCCTCGATGAGGTGGCTGGGCCTGGGCCCCTGGGCATGGAGGTGCCAGCGTGCTGACCCGCACCCTGCCCGGGGAGGTGTCGGGCAGCCCCTCACTGCCGCCCCACGCACTGTGGCCTCGCCTTTGTGTGAGCTCCACCGTGTTTACTCTCCCACTTCCTTGTTCCACTCCAGTGCGAGGGCCATAAACCGCCCGGCTGGCACGGCCGAGCCCTTGGTGGCAGGGACAGGAGGAAGAGGAGGGAGGGGGATGGCGGTCATCCCCTGGCTCTGCACGGGGAGGGCACCCCAGGTGCCGCCGTGGTGGTTGGGAGCGCAGCCTTTCCCCTAGGCGCTGGTGTCACCGTCCACGGTGGGTCTCTCATGCCCACTGGCCACCCTCATGCCGTGGTCCAGGGGCACACCAGGAGGGAACAGGACCTATTTCCCCTTCTTCTCAGACTTCAGGGGCTCCGATGTGACGGCCCTGCGCATCGGCGAGTCATCTGCCCTGGCCTTCATCTTCCTGCTGTCCTTGGCGGGAAACATCTGGGGCATCTGCCTGCTGATGAGGCGGCACCGGCGGCTCTGCGCCGCCAACTGCCTCGTCCTCAACCTCTTCTGCGCCGACCTGCTCTTCATCACCGCCATGCCCTTCATCGCCGTCGTGCGCTGGACCGAGTCCTGGGTGCTGGGCGACGCCGTCTGCCACCTTCTCTTCTATGTGGTGAGCCTTAGCGGCACCGTCGTCCTCCTCTCACTGTCGGCCGTCAGCCTGGAGCGCGTCGTCAGCATCGCCCGGCT
>VZRQ01002554.1:270608-339438 GCA_013397975.1 Machaerirhynchus nigripectus
GGTCAGCGAGGAGATCGCTCGCAGGGCGGGCAGCGCTCTGCGTGCCGGGCAGGTGCGCGGCTGTGCCCAGAGGAGTGGCCGGAGCTCCCCCCGGCGGCCCCGGACCCGCTCTCCCGGCGGACGGTCCGGTTAGCTGGGAAACGCGCATCGGCTGGGATTCTCTTTGCGTTCCTCAGTGCGGCTCAGAGATCCCCTTTTCAGCTCACTTCCCCTTACAGACGGGTCAGCATCCTGGGGGAGCTGCCCTGAACCCGCAGCGCCCTCTGTACAAAATGGCCGTTCATAGATTTTTCTGCCTAATATTTTGAAATGCATACAAAAGTACATCCAACGTGACACTTGAATAAATGAGTAAGTTTAGGGTCTGTAAGTTTCAATTTTAAAGTTGTCATTAGTATTTGATATGAAATTAATAAGAGTATTCCAGTTGTGGACACATCTATTTGTAATTGTATGGACTTTTAAAACCATCAAGTAATATATTACTTGACTGCTTTGTCTAAGTAGAAAGTTTTCACAGTCTTGGTTTAGTCTTGGTCTAGACATTTTTTTCCATAAGCATAGAGGGAAATAAGGATAATGCTGTACTGAAAATAGTGGTACAACATTACTTTTCTTCTTCATTTTTTGTAAATAGGACATTCAAATTTGCACCCTGGATTGGCCCAGCACTGCAGGAGAAACAGTCTGGGATACGACCTTTGCCATTGTTTTCTTTCTAATACCAGGATTAGTCATTGTCATCAGTTACTCCAAAATCTTACAGGTACATTTTTCCTTTAAATTTTGTTGTAAAACAAAGGGAAGTAAACAGTAACTCACTGGGCATCAGCATATTGTCACTGAATACAAATACACATAAAGGGAACAAGCATCATTTGCTCAATAAATAATAAGTATGTGACATAAAATGAAGTGTTTCAACCTGCATGTAACGGCCTATACATTTCAATTAAGAACCTACTTCAACAGCACATTACCAGAGGCCCAACACATTGTCTTCCTATATATATAGTATTAAATGCACTTCTCCATTTATGTGCTGTTCATATTTAAAGACTGTCAGTCTCCTAAATGCTGAAAGAGTCTAGCATTTGAAATAACTAAAACTAGATTTTGCTTTCCTTGAGCCTAAACTCCAGTTATAAGGGATTTGTAAGAAAGCAGAGTAAGAGGCAGGACTAGAAAAAATCCATCCACTTTTTGATCTACTGGCTTTCTGCGTGTGTCTTTAGTACACAGATCTCATTAGATTGTACTTAGTCCTCCACAATTTCAAATATTGCAAACAAAACCTGTAAATTAAACCCTCTGTTTCCACTTTCTTTTTAAGTGGATGTTAACATAAATGCTGAAGTATAAGCCAAGACACCCAGCACCACAGAGTTTTAATCTATATTCTAGCAAGCATTATATTAGCATCTAAATTCCTTTTAAACTATCCAAAAGTGGAGTGAGAAAGATCTAGAAATCTTCAAATCAAGCATTCCAAACTAGGCAGTGCATTGCCTAGTTTTTAGCAACCACCCAGAAGATCCTTGATTCCTTTATTGGGCAATTAAGCTTCTCATAAAGTGTGTAAGAGAATTACGGGTTTTGGAAAGGAACCTCAAAATACATGAATTATTGAGCAAGGAGTTAACTGATGAAATGCTGAGCACCAAGGGGCTGTGGATGCAGGCACCAGAGCTGCATGTAGGTGTTTCAATGAACCTAGGACCTAGAATCTGGTCTCCACACATCCTTGCCTATTGATCAAGCTTCAACTTATAGCAAAATTCATCACCTTTAGTTTCTGTACCATTAGCTCACTATAATCTTGAGGTAAATGCATGAGGTGAACCTCTTCTAGTGAAGTAAAGCACCTGCAACCTCATATTGCTGTAGGCAAAGAGCATAGAGTAACGCAATGGAGAATGTGAGCCCTTTGAAAGAACTGCAGAATACTGCAGGCCAAGGAATGCCACAGCCCTTGGTCAGAATGGTGTTTGTTGTGTCCTTGCGAACTCCAGATTCCTGGTAAATTTAGAAAACAAAATGGCACATAGGGAGCTAGAAACCAAAAAATGTGTTTGGAATACTGGATCGATTACAAGACAGCCCCGTGCTGCCCTGCTCCTGTTTCTTTTCTAACTTGCTAACAGAGATGCTAAAATACATTACCATTTCCCCTGAAATGAAGAAGGCTTGAGGCCCACAGCAGGATATAATTGAATCTTCTCTCTCTCCAAGAAGCAACCAGAACTGAGCTGCAGACTGCCTCAATCCCTGAGCCGTTCCCAAGAGCAGACTCACTCTCACCTTGTGAGAATGCTCTGTTATGCTAGTGCACATATATTCCCAGTATTGCTGGAAACAGTGCCAGGCATTCATGTATTCACCTTACAACATTGATGATGATGATGACTGACTACAGATATAAGACCTGAAATTTTTTAACAGATATACTTCTACTACAACAAACGTGTACTTCACAATTTACTCTGAAACTGAGTATTATTTTTACATAACACTTCCCAGAACCCTGGCAAAAATGATAGGTTAGAAGCGATGATTTGTAATTTATTTGGTTTTGCATTGTTCTGCCTCTCAGGCAAGACTTTGTCAGAGGCTAAAACTAGCCAAGATGTCTGGGTTCTGGAAGTTATGTGCCTATATATACCTAACTTCTAAGTTCCTGACTTCTAAGTTCCTGACTTCTAAGTTCCTATATGTACCTGACTTCTACCTAACTTCTAAGTTGTCTAAGTGTGGTCCAGATGCCCAGGATAGGTATCTATACTGGGCAGACCAAAAAGGGATCCACAACATACCACTGCCACCCCATTTCTCTTGAACACTTTCTTAAGATGCAGTTGCGTGTTATTTACCACAGTCCTGGTGATTCTTGCATTCTTAGTTCTAGGCTGTGCAGCTCCTGCAGGAAAGACAGAAGGTATTTATATGGGACAGATAAAAATGTATTTGATGAAGACATTCTGTAGCAGTTTTGAACAGTGGAGACTGAGAAGTGTACACAACCCAGTTTTCCTACTTTTGTATCAGAAGTGGATATTAGTCCTTTGCATTTTGTGAGATCTTCATTCTTACTAAGACTGGTTAGGTGCTCTCTGAGAACAACTCTCAGTTTGGACTATTTGAAGGAGTTAGTCTTTGTGGATTCCAGATGGGTACAGCAGAAGATCATCAAGCTGGAATAGCTTTATATGCTCAGGACATCAGAATTCTCTGCTCCTGCTCCTTTTAAATCAGGGAAGCAGCTAGTGATACTGTCTCCTTCTCAGCCTCAGCAGCTGCTATGAAACCCCTTTTTGGTTCACAGGTTTTGATTTATACACCTGCATTCCATTGAAATATTTAGAAGGTGTCTAGATTCTTGATGAGTATTTATCTCTGTGACAAATTCAGAAAACTGCAAACAGAATGACAAATTACTCTCTCTCTCTCTCTCTCTCTCTAAACATTTTCATCCTTGCCTGTACCAGGAAGTTATGAAGTGTTGCTAATATTAGTGTTATCCTTCCTGTCGTTTCTGCTAAAAGGAAAAGTGGAAGGAAGAGTCTTACACCTTTTTACTTTCCTACATAGACAGTGAATTGATCGAGGCTTTTGAAAACACCCCTTCTTTATGCATGCGGGGGATAAAGTGGCATCTCAGTTATTTAGCATAAATCTTTGTTTGCTAGATATTTCAGGGTTTTTTTATTTGCATCAGATGCATGAATGTAACAAACTTAATTGTGCCATGCCAACTTCAGTGAAGAGAGGGATGTAGAGCAGGGGATTTAGAGTTTTCTGCAAGTCACAGGATTCAATATACTACCTAATGACAGATGATGCACACCCGTTAGTACTAGCTTCCCAAGCTACCCATAGTCTGGTTTATTTTACCAGAGAGTACTTTTACAAGACACAGATTTTTATAGTGACAAAAGGATCTGTAAGATTTCCTGTTAGATCACAGAAAGCAATTGTGATTACTGACTGAAAAGCTGAGTGTGACACAAAACAATGCACAGTCTCATTCACATTTAAAGTAATTTAGTTACTGTAATAAATTCATGCTCCTTCTAATACCTACCTTATAATATTAGCATGGCCGTAAGAGAATTGGATCGCATTCCTTCTTGCACATCAACAGGATTGTTAACTATGTTCCAGTTGCATTTGTGAAAAAATTCAATGGGTTTCTTTAGATAGAACAAATGAGGTCATAATTTGAATTTAATAGGATTTCATGAGTAATTAAGACTCTTTTATGCTGGAAAGTATTTATGAATGGTAGAGAGCCATGAAAAGAACAACCACTTTGCCTAATGTTGAGATGAGTTCACAGCTGAGAGGAAAAAGAATTCCCTGTGAAGTGAGAACATTTGAAATGGAACCATTGACAAAAAGTACAAATGGAATTCTGCAATGCCTTTTTTGTAGTCACTTTTCAAAAGAAAACATAATGTGCCAAGATTTACTATTTCACTTGTAAAAACACGTTTAAGTGAAAGTTGCTTTCTTCTCTTTTATTGCAGATTACAAAAGCATCCAGAAGAAGTTTAAATGCTGGTTTAGCCTACTCAGAACGTCATCAGATTCGTGTTTCCCAGCAAGACTACAAACTATTCCGTGCCCTTTTTCTGCTGATGATCTCTTTCTTCATTATGTGGAGCCCAATAATAGTAATTATTTTTTTAATTTTAGTTCAGAACTACAAAAAAGATTTAAATATTTTGCCATCAGTTTTCTTCTGGATAGCCTTATTCACTTTTGCCAACTCTGCTGTCAATCCAATTCTGTATAATGTTGCCCATTTCAGACGTAAATGTCAGGAAATTCTTCTCTGTTGTACGGGGAAGCCTGAAAGGCATGGAGCAGGTACAGAAACCATTGCAAGAAGAAGTAACCATGAACAGCCACATTTGTCTTTCATTACCAGATAATTATTTAAAGTCTGAGCTGTGCCATACTTTGGATTTTGTCTACACTATCCCAGGTCATATAGGTCATTCTGTTATAGTATTATGTGCCAGAGGACTAGGAAAAAAAGCTAAGTACATATTTTTAATTCCTGCAGGTAAAATTCTCTTGACTCCATTGCTTTACCTCAGTAAGATTTGGACAATTTAATCCAATGGATTGAATTCTCTTCTTATGCTGACATAAATAGAAATATGGCAGTGAACTTGGTGAATGTAAAATACTTGAATTAAATACTTCAAACTTTCTAGCGAAAATGTACATCCTCAGAAAGTATCTGCTTTTTTAAAATCCAGTTTTTAAAGGGAACTTGATTAAACACTTCAATAACTGACTGCCTGAACGTAGGTTTGAGCAGACTAACTGAAACAAGGTGATGAATATGTATTATCAGCAAGTAAATGACTGTTTGGTTCCATCTCAAATTAAAAATATGGGCTTAATGCATGTGAATTTACAAGTAAAGAGTAAATAAATAAATGGTTAATTGTCATGTGTAAAAGAGTTCTTTTAAAAATATGCAAATTTTTTGTCTTCACTAGTCACATAAGAAAGTTAATTAGTGATATATAGAGTCACTGAAATTCCTTTCTCTTTTCTAAATGATTTCCAGAATTTTCTAGAGAAAATATAATGTCCTCTTTGAAAAGAAAATGCATATATTTTGGGGTTTCTGATAAATACTCTTTTAGTCAGAAATCGAAGCCACTAAAAAAAGCAAGATGAAATTCTTAATTGTCACCATGTGTCACCAGTTCACAACAGTGCACTAAGATAACAGGCTACTAATGAAACCAGCGTCTACATATGTACAGATCTACATACAATTTTCTTCCCCTGTAATCCAAATTTATTAAAATGTTTCATTGGTTTATTAACAAGGTGAGCTACACAACTCAGATAAATATATTGAAGATCTAAATGAAGCCGTTTGAAGCATTTTCCAGAGAACACATGATCAATGTGTTAACTTTATATCCATGGTGCTGTTACATGGTTTCTTTCCGTAGGGTTGGATCTCCTTAAGGGCAAAATCCTGAAACACACAAAAACCACAGTTGTGTTTGTCAAACTCTCTAGACAAAATGTAAGTACATGAACTTTCACCAACTTTAAAAGGCATGCATATCTCATTTCTTTAGAATTCTCTTGAGTCCAACAGTCTGTTACTTGTAATAGTAATGTCATTACCTTCCTCTGCAGTTTATAATCCCAAGGAATTTTCAACTCGGAACAAAACAGGAATGAATCTAATCTGTTACAACTCTCCTGAGCACCTTAATACTTTTGCAAACAAGATACTGGGCAGATCAGTGATAAAAGAGTATCTTTCAGAGATAAAAGAGTCTATACTTTAACAAGATTCTAATTATTTGCCTAAAAATAATTAATTTAAGAATTTCTTTCAACAAAGTAAGAATCTGCTGACCCCCAAAACTCCTAATGGCAATAGTAAATTAGCAGAAGGAATACATCACTCTTTATTTCACAGTTTTTGCTTCTAGCAAATGCTAAAAGCAGATGTAGCTTTCAAGTCTACTGACGTGACACTGTATTGTATTTACAAGTACTCTCACTTAATATTGACACTGACATTACACAACTTAAAGTTACTTGAGCTATTACTCTGAGAGACTAAGTGCCTCATAGCTTGAGCTATATTTGAGAAGGAGCTACCATCAGAAATTCAGTGTTAGACAAAAACCCTTCATTTCCTAGGCTTCTCTTTTGCCTTGAACAGCCAGTACTGATATTAATTTTTTTTTAATCAAAGTAAATTTTGTATGTCTATTAGTTGAGGGGACGCGCACGCGCGCGCGCGCACACACACACACACTCTTAATTAGCTTCAAGACATAGGCAGAGTATGCATAATTAGCAACTGATACCAGCCTATTCTTGCAGCATTTACTAACATCAGTCAGAATTTTACCACAGTAACAATGGGATGCAGGTCAGTGCAGACAATTGAAGTTGGTTTGTTTTGGTAATAATTCTGTAGCTCTTAATAGTAGAGTTAAAACTAAAGTAGTAAGGTTTCCAATCCACATATAAGGAATTGAGCAAATTCTGTAAGAATTTCTGATATGAAGCTTCCAAGAATTTTTTGTTTTTTCAGTTTAGCTCACTATTATTCCCTCAGTCCCAAGTGTGCTTTCTTTGCAGGAACTTTGGCTTAATTATACTGGAGAGTTCAGATTCAACTAATAATAGGGTCCTGATCATGTAAAGGAGAAAATGCAAATTACTGGCCTTAAGTTTAATTTATATGTTGGTGCTGGGCTCATAAGCTCTGAAATAATCCTTAATAAAAAAGTACCTGGGCTCCTATTTTTCATTTGCAAACTATGGAACTCACATAGTCATATCAGCCACTGCACTCAACACCTAACATCTGAGTCTAAGTTAGGATAGCAAACAAAGAACAGTGCGATTTGGTAGATTAGATATTTGATATCTATAACAAACTAGAGGCAGCATGATCAACTTTTAAATTATCTTAGATTTAGTAAAATATCCCTAAACATCTCATTATTTGGCTTTCTCATTTTCAGGAATTTTTATTCTTGCTGGACTTCGTTTGAAAAGCAGTGAATGCAGGATTCAAAACAGAAAAGTATCGTCAATTTATACAATGACATTGTTTCTTTTCTATCCTACCATTTATGCAATCATACAAATCATTCACAAAAGCCGCTTCCATTTGCATTTATGATGTCTCTTATTCTTGACTGTTTTAAGTCTCAACTGACTTATGTTGTCTCCAAATTCTCATTCAAGACAAAATTTTTTTTACATTGTTGTCAGGCACTTTTTCCAGGTCACTGATCAGAACTGTAAACACCACCTACTTCAGCAGATCTTCAAGGCACCTTGTTATCAGCATACTACTTTACAGCATGGCAATATATTACTCTCTGTCTATGGATCAGATGAACGGATAATAGAGCCACAACAGCCGACTCTGCTCATCTCTTCTGACTTTCTTTATAAGACACAAAAGTTCCTTCAGTCAATCCCAGTTTGTTCCAGCATGTCACGGAGAAAAGCCTTTAATCTTGATTTACAGATTTCAGTGATGAAGAACATACAACAGCTCTTGGTAAACTGTTCCAAAGGTTAATGACCTTTGGAGTTAAACAAATGGCTGTTGATTTCTGCTCTGAATGTGTCCAGTTTAAAGTTCCATCCATTTAAATTTATTATTTCTGTGTTTGCAAGTCCCTTTCTATCCAATTCCTATTGCTTGTGTGGATAAGCACAGACTTTGCTCAGGTCAGCCTTTAACCTCTTTCTAATGAGAAAAGATCAAGATCTTTGAAACACTCACTGGAAGATACATTTTACTAAATTTCAACCATTTTCTTTCTCTTCTTTGAAACTTCTAATTAATCCTCAGTAGTTTTTCCATTTATGGTTGTCACCAAATGTGATATAGCAATTAGACCTATGCCAAGCACAACAATCTCATGTGAGTCTTGGTTGATGCATCCAAGAATCTTACTAAGTTTTTTGCCCACATCATTACATTGGGAGTTCCCATTCCATTGATTCACCAGTCAAGTCTTTCATAGATAGCATGTCTTCCAGGATGTGAGGGGTGGGATTAGGGACAGGTACTATTATTTTATTTATTCTAAATATTCTGATTTTTCTCCTTCACTCTTTACTATTCCCCATTCTGGGTGTAATTTTTATCTGGGTTATTTTTCTGGGTGTATTTTTATTTTAAGTAAGTACATTATGTTTTCTTCTAGATTATTACCATTTGGCATTTTGTAGTACACCTGAGCATAAGTGAGCTAATCTGTATCCTTCCCTGTGTTGTAAGCTCAGCCTGACTCAAGATAGGGTCCTGCTTCCAATATGAGGGCTATGTTCCTCTTCCACCACCCTTTGTGAAATGGTTGGCATGAGGACTTGTGAGAAAGGGTCTTCTATAAGGTATCCTTTCCAAAACTTCTATTTTCCTTAAAAGCCTTTATGAAGCATTTCTCAAATAAGTTTTTGAACAAAGGCAAAGAGATCTGATTAAAGCTGCCCAATTACTTTTTACTGTAACTATGAAGTGTATCCTTACTATGTTTACTCATGCTACATTGATTTAATTGTTTTACAACTTTCTCAAATTACTGTTTCAGCTGATCTGATATGCTGCATGGAAGGCTATGCACCTCAGCTCTCCTTCAGATAAGGGAAGTAAAAGTTGGAAATAACTTACTACAAGCTCCAGTTTTCAAAAGGCAATGTAACAGCCGCTAAGTAAAAGACTTTATGCATTTGATATTTAATGAGCAAGAGAACCCCAGTGCTTTAGTCATTAAACCCTGAAATAAAATTCTTCACAAAGAAAAAGTTCTCACCATTATGAGCGATAACTCTGTATTTTCTGTCCAAACAGAGGTCTATCTGCCTTTGTCTGACAATTTTCTGTGCACCTGGAGGCAATCCCTTGGGGTCACGGGAGAACACAATGGAATAGCTATCAGCACAAGTGCCATCTGCATTTAGTCGGCGGCAGGAGTAATGAAGAGCATATGTATCATAATCTGTGTCCACTACCCAGTGATCATCATCTGGAAGAAACCATAGCAAAGAAGGAAAAGTGTTAGAGACACAAGTGAAATCTAGTAAATCCGAAAGGATTGCTGCCATGACTCTGTAAAGGGAATACTAAGATCAAGATTGGTACAAATTATAACAGACTAATTTTTCATTTATTCCTGTGTCCAGTATTTAATTCCATGTTTATTTTCAAAAAGAAAATAAATAAGGACATGCTAGGCCTGCTCCAGATGACTCAAACCCATAAATATTTTCCTACCAGGGATGTTACTTAGACTGCATTTTTAAGGAGAAAAAATATCATGCAGTTTGAATGTGTGCTAGAAGTATATTTGCTACAAGTTCTGCCATAAACCCTCGTCTTAAAACACAGTTAGAACTTCAGAGAATTCTTAACTCTTTAGCTGTGTAACCTGATAAAAACCTGGTCACACAGATACCCTGTTCTAACAGAAGTGGGTCCGTTTCAGTGTTTGCAGTAAAACCTGCCATATCTGCACCTCCCTCTTCTGGAGCAAAAGATTCTCCCTTGAGTACATATGCACTAGTGAAGGCAACACTCTTGTCTTCCCCTTCTCTCCTGTGCAGGGACACCAGACTTTTTAGAAGTGTAGAGTTTGGGGTCAGCCAGCAATCTGAAGTACCCATGACTCAGCAGCATATTGTGAGGAGACCTGGCAACTATTTAAGACAAACTGGCACCCAAAACATGCTTTCTAACTGTGTCTTTAAACAGAATGGAGGTCTTGTCAGCTCCAAATTCTACCTGCTTCCCTTGGAAACAGTCCAAGGAAACGTCTTGAGCTACAAAGCGTCTGAATCTCTACTTGGCTCAAGGAACAAATTTTGCATAGGGTATGACAGATGACATAAAAATATGGCTATATCTATATATACATATGAACATATTTGTTTCTTAAAACAGATAAATCTCTGCATTTGCAGACACAAGACCAAACAAAATAACATTTTCTAAATCCTCTTTCCTGCTTGGCCAGCTCTGACATCAGGATTCAGAGGAAATGGAAGCATCTGGTAACTGAGTTCTGAACTAAAACAAGTCTTAAAATACTTCATCTGCCTTTCATTTCTTTCCAAACAGTGGCCTTCAATTATATTGTTGGATAACAAACAAAATAAATACAGAGATATACAAAGGCCAGGTCTTCACTTGTTTAAAGAAAGCCAACCAGCTGTCCCATATAAAAAGTAGTGATTACCTTGTTCACGTTAAGGCTTGCAGTATGATAGTTATTATGTCTTTTAAGAGTGTTTAAGAAATTCAAGAGTACTTTTTCCTTCCCCAGCATGGACATACAACATAACTAGTCTTCTAAATAGTTCTGTGTCTTCTATAGTTAGGTACTCACTTCCTTTCTGCAGAAAAGAGGCGACACCCCAGTACTTCATCTTGAACTTGGCAGGATCTTCTGTGTCAGTGAAAGATCCAATCATGTCAGCACAGACATCCCAGTTACTGTAGCCAGAGAGAAAAATATCACATTCCAGTCTAACAGCACAGGTTCAGTGTGACTGTGGGACTAGCACAGGGATAGCAGGTAGGATTGGAGCAGTAGCTCAGTGAAATGGAGCAAGAGGTAAATGGCAAACAGCTTACTTGAAGAGTCTGACTCTGCCCTTTGCAGTGGCAGTCATTTTTCCATTCTCATCTACGGTGAACTGGGCTACCACATTGTCCTGCAGAAATAGCCCCTCAGGATCTTTTTTTGCCATGGCATACCAGGTGCCACTGTACTGCAAGGAAATAAGAAAGGCTGCAGTTAGACCTAGAACAATGGAAACATTATAATCAGACAGTACAGAATAGGGGAGGTGACAGAAGGAAGAGCATGCAGATCTTTGACACCATGCCTCAAAGGTATATACCTAAGAAACAAATCTAGCTGTTTCAACACCATAAAGCCACCAATACGTCCTAGTGCAATCATAATTCGTGGAAATACTGACCTTTTTTTTTGTAATCTTATCTGTATCTGCAAGTGTCCAGTATAAGGAATACAAAATTTAGTGGAAAAAGGATAGTAGCTGGCAGATCTTGACAGACACATGTATATTTTTTTCCTTGCAGTGGCATCTGAAAACACCAGAGTATTAATTTTTCATGGAAACAAACAAGTCAGTACACTCCTTTTGCTTATACCCTACAGTTTGAGACCAGTGTGCTAAAACTCAGTTTCTGCAGTATTCCTTTATCAGATGCCTCAGGATCCAGCATCCTGAGGAAATGTGGACATCACACACTTCCACTATTTCTCAGTATTACAGTCTGTGACTTTGAAATGTGAACACAATGGTGCTAGTGAATGCCAAATTTTGTAGCCTGGAAAGAGGAGTTATGCAAGACAACACAGATCCAGGAGAGTAAAGCAGATTTACCCTGGTCTTGTCGAAGTTCTCCTTGACTTTGAAGCTGCTTACTCGGCAGTCCCGGTCCGCAGTGCTGCTGCCCAGGAAGGCCAGTGACAGCAGCAGCAGCCAGGGCAGAGCTCTCTCTGTGTGGGCCATCCTGTCCCTGCAGCAAACAGAGAATAGCATCAGAAATAGGCTCTGTCACACAAGTGAAGGGAGGAAGGCTGGACAGGTTGCCAGGGCATCATGCAGCTTTCCCTGATGCATGTGCAGGCAAGGCACCTGGTTGTCCCCAGCCCACAACAGCAGGGTCCCTTACAGACAGTGCTGATCCCTGGAGCCTCTTGAGACCCCAAGTGTTGATGGTGGTGGCAGTGTCCAGCCAGGGAATGCTTTATGTAGTCCTGGGGCTTTCGCAACCTGCTGAGCCACAGAGCCAGCTTTGGAGAGGGGAGCAGGGAGGCGGGTTGATGGATGCTGCAGGCTGGGGCCCCTTCATAACAGCCTCTTGCATAACACCCATGGGCTCAGGTGGTCTTTGACCCTGATCTGCAGCCAAGCAGGCGCTAGGAACAAATGCCTCTCTTTGCTTTACCTAACCCAAAAGCAGAGCTCACATCTGGGTGTGCACGTGTGGGGAGAACAAATGGAACGAGAGGCATCCCACCCTTGCAGGGGGAGAGTGAACTGCCTCCACCTCCTCTGTGATTTTACACGCTGCAGTCCAAAATCCATCTTACCCAATATGCTCGACCCAGTTACAAGGTGCAGACTTGTTTCCCCCACCTCCTCCCCAAAGTCCTTTCCTCTTCTACCCTGATAAACAGTGACAAACATAATACTTGCAAGTTTTCTGCTCGTGTTTCGGAAAGCCTGGTCATGCCAGAACCTCTTCAGGTCCTCATGACTGGTTCCCTCTTGCTTCCAAAAGGCTCTCTTGGGTGCTAAATCATCTCCTGAGCAGCTCCCAGTGACAGGAATTGGGGTCCTGCACATCCTCAGGATGGTGAAGGAGACGTTTTATGTGGTAGCAGAACTTAAGTGTGGCCAGCAAATACCCAAATGCACGTACACACCACATCTGGCCATTTTGACATTATGTTTCAATCAGATATTCCATAATTTCTCTTCTGGTTTTGGCAAATTGTTTCCAGTTACATAAACCATTATTTTCTCCTGTCCAGGCAAGTTTTGCTGCCTCTCAGTCAATATTTGTTCCCTAGTTTCAACATCTTTAGGAAGCATTAGGGAAAATCTGTTAATTATTTTCTAGGTCTGTAACCAAAGCAGGATAGGAATGATTGTTACCAAGAGAACTAATTCACCTACTTTTTTCACCTCCCAGTTTTTTTAAAGAACAAGGGCAGACCCTGTTATTTGAAAGGCCTGTGTTCATTACTTTAAAAATCAAGTAATAATATAATTTAAATACAGAGATACCAACATAGTATAAAAAATACTTCAATAGTAGACAGTGTGCAGCTTTAACCAATTTATTCAGCATGGCCTTTCCCAGAAGTTTACTTATCATTCCTTTCATACATTCATAAAAATATTAGACTTTTTACTATTGCTGTCCTTTACAATCCCTTCTCATATTTAATGCAAACAGTCTGATTGATTTCTCTTCCTTTTCTGCTTTATGTTGGAGGCTTTTTGCACAGTGAGTATGTTTTGCTCACTTTCTCAAACATTTATTGCTCAGGGCTGTTTCATGTCTGCCTTTGATTTCCTGGATAACATCAGACACTAGAAAATCCACTATGTTTAATATTAAGCTTCTATTTGGAGTAAAGAACATACTTAACACAGGGAACCAGAAGGGTGTATGCATATTAATTGTCCTGAAACTTTCAGTGGTAGCTTTCCAATAAGTCAACATTTCCATTTTTAAGCTGAGATTCTCAAATTTGCTAATTCCTACAGAGACTGAAGACAAAAAGTAACCTATACTCTTTTTGGTGACTTTTAGAATCTTGCTCCAGTCTGTGGCAATGGTGATACCAGTGATACATATACATTTTTATCAAACCTTTACAAAACATTCACTGGTCTTAATATATTAATTCATCATATGAACAAGATCAAAATCAACATGGATTTTCTTTGTTCATGGTCTCACATGACTGATAGCAATAAGATGGATTACAGCTTAATTAATAACCTTTGAATCTATTACTTTATTTAATACCAAAGAAAAGAATTATTTCTTTATTCTCTGCCAATTTGTGAGCTATTATAATTTCTCCTAAGTTTGTCTTGTTCAAAAACCTGTATACTGCTTTATATCACCAGAGAGGTTCTTGCAGGATCAAATCTATTCCTATAAAGTTTTGTCATTAGCGCAATTATCTATGAACTTTTCAAAGGAGTCTACAGTCACTCATCCAGATAAGTCAAAACCTGCTGAGATTTGACCACCAGTGAAAATCTAGGTCAGTGTTCCTATTATACATACTGCTGTTGTCAGAAGATTTACAGAGAGGGAATGAAACCAGGCATCAATGAAACAAAAATTTACTTCTGTTAATAAGTTTTAATAAGATCAGTTCTAAATGAGTGTAAGAGATATTATAGTCTCTTAAATTAATCTGATGTTATCAACAAATTAAATCAGAAACATGTAATTTTGTATAAGTCATGGCACAGCATTTCTTTAATTGTGTACCTCCACTGATCTGAGCAATATTTGGCAGGTGGTGCCTGACAGACTTAGTAATTATAACTTCCAACTCATTCAGGTCCTCAAGTTTGGGATCTCTACAAACTCTAGACAATGCCCAAGAAAACCCTTCCTTTGCCCTGTTATCATGGGGAATTTGTGGTAGTGCAGCTACGGTGAAATCACACCAGTATTTCCCAGTCAGATTTCGACAACTGCAGAAGAGAAGCTGGGCAAGTCAGTATGACATGAAGGTTACACAGGGAGTTTGGCTCTCTGCCTCCTCTGCTTTAGCTACACCTCCAGTACTGCCTACCTTATACATTGATGAAGTTCTTTCAGAGTTACGGCTGAAGCACTTCCTTGGTCCAGTGGGACAAGGTTTTTAGGCAAAAAGGCTGCTCTTCTGTTGGTTACGTCTAGATCAGGGTGTGTTGGAGGAGGAATGGAAGATTTCTGGCAGATGAGCATCACTATGGCAATTCAAGGCTGAATTCTTCCTCAGTCCTAAGAGATATAGCAGTGCCAGCAGAACTGTGTAAACTCATAAACAGTGTAAACTTTGCCTCAGTCAAATGTCATTTGGATTGATTGGGCTCTGGGTTTGCTTGAGAAATGATGTCAACGAGTGATCCTCATCCAGACCTAGATATTCACCTTTTAGATTTATACTTCTCATGCAAACTGAAAGGAATTTGGGCCAAGATTTCAACTGAATATGAGAGGAATATGCATAGACCAAGTCAATGGTATCCAAGGATTTCTAGGTTCTGGGAAAGCTCGGACAATTATATTTAAGAGAATTATTTAAATATTGATAACGTAAGTTTCCTACATGACTTCTGATGCCTGAGGCTGGCAGCATATTATGAATAGTACAGACATTTTTTTAAAAGTCACTATGTATTTTTTGGAACTATATTTAATGAAAGGGAAAAAGGTCTTCTACCTTTGAATTTTACCAAGAGGACAGAAAAGGGGCTAACTTCTGGAAGTGATTCTGTGACTGGGTTAATTTCTACATTAATAGCATGTAAAATTCTGCATTATTTTCAATTAGGTATAGCAAGGGAAAAAATACTGAAGGAAATAGTTGGAAAAAAACGTTCATTGTAGGAATTATTTTATCTTTACTTATGACTTTTAAAAAATAAAGGAAGAAACAAGAGTCAAATTACTGTTTAAAGCATTTTTAACACTGCAGCTTTCAAGCTTTACATATTAAAAGAACTAAAATTTTATTTTTGTTCACAAGAATAAGTTTAGGTCTTAGGAGAAACTTGACTCAAAAACTGCTAGTAGGAAATGGACCATCCATTTCCAGCCAGACTACACATAGATCGAAAGACTTTCTGCTGTCTTCTCTTGATTGTTTATTTATAGAATGCCATTCACAAACATGGGAATCCATTAAACTCTCAGAGGCAGATTTTGCAGGCGAATGAATGACCACTGTGTGCACAGAACCGTGGATGCAAGTGTAGCCACCGTCCTGTGAAACCAGACTCATATCAACAACAAACGGCGTGAGCTGAGCCAAGGAGCTCCGTGTACTTTGTAAGGGACAACTGTGTACACAGTCGCCATCACAACTGTTCCTCTTGGTGGCAGTCTGAGTACAGAGGTCAAGGACAGGATGGAATAGAAAATGCCCTTTGCTCCATGCCAGCCTGTGTACTACCTGTTTTTGTAATTTAATGACGTGACATTTTGTTTCAGGAGTAAATTTACACTGAATTTTTTACAGATAGTATTTACTAACAAAACTAGTTTAAAAGGGTACCTCTATTTTCTTTAGCAAGTCTTTTGGAGGATTGTGATTCTGAATTTAGGTATTTTTTTTTCTGGGCACATTACTAAAATGGAAACAATTTCAAACAAAGATCTAAAGCTCTCCAACAGGCTGACCAGCCAGGTGAGAAGAACTCTTAATTATAAATGGGGGAAGACATAGATATAATGAAGTGAGACCAGCAAAGAACCACAAAGATCACAGAGCAATAAGAGAATACGACAAAAACAGTGTTTGAGAGAGATGGGACTGTTCAGCCTGAAAAGAATGTTTGGGGGGATCTTAAGAAGGGTTACATACATATCTGTCAGGAGAGCATGAAGAAGACAGCCAAACCCTTCTCAGCAGTGCTGAATAACATTCTCGGTAATAAAAACTTTTCAGGTAACCTAAGATCACCAGGGAGTAAAAGTGAGAATGGCTGAGATTAAAAGGGAGCTGCCTTTTGCCTTAGTCCGTATACTAAAATTCATGCCAAGCTACGAAGAAATCCATGGTTTTGGTCAAAGCTGCAGTGCATCTGGAAACCCAGGTTAACCTCTTCACACTAGACTGGCCATTTACTTCAGGAAATCTCCCCTAGAGTCTATAATCTCTGTTGATTGCTAATTTCATGATCCCCCAAAACTAATAATTGGTAGTTTTAGGAGAACATAAACATTTACAATCATATGGAAAAAGCAGTTAACTTACTACCTTCAGTGTTTATGTTTCAAAGATTATTTTTGTAAGAAAAAGGATAGAGAATTATTGTAAAAGAAACATGAATTTCAGGATATTTATAAGGGTTCTCAGAAGATACCAAGTCAGCGACACCAAAACACTTCAGTGCCAAAACCTGGCTATGTTAGGGTCACACAGTACCTGTTGTAAAAACCTACAGAATGCATTCTCATAACCTATCCATTTAGAAAAAAAAAAATCTGAATATTAATTTCTGGGGTTATATGTATGAATCTCCAGTGTCCAGACAGTGACCACAATATTATCCACATCGAAAGCCGTGCAATTGAAATAAGCACATTTGATCTGTGTTTTTTCAGAAAATCTTGACTGAATAAACCACATTAACTGCTATCAGGGTGTGCAGAGATGTTGAGATACAAACACTCAGCTGAACTGGGAAACCTTATAAATGCCTTTGACATTTACGTGCTGCTTGAATCTATTTAAATAACCATGTCTGTCAGTTATCCTTCTTAGGAGTTTCCATGTATCACTAGGGCTCAGGAATGGTCTACTACTAAGAACTACTCCATAAATAGTTTGATTTCTGTAGGTACTATGAATGTCAAAGGCAAATGGCATCATGCGTACCAATATCACAAAATGCACATATTTCTGAGGGTCTCTGAAATTAAATTGTCTAAATAGAAATGTAAATTAGGGTTAATAAAGAGAAAGTGTTCAATACTGTGGAAAAAAAGGAGAGCAAAGGAGATAGAACAGAAAATGTCATATTCCAGCAGAGAAACTTTAGAATTCCTTACAACATTTCAAGAAGAACTTCTATTGGTTTCTGATACTTCTTTCCATGTTATTTCACATTTTACAGCATGAGAGTGCAATTTTAAGAGTCAATCTAAATTAAGGAAAATACAATAAGAATTGCTTTATGATATAAGAATGATTATGGGACAGCCCAGCTACATCTGAAATATTTTATTACAAAGAAAATGTATCACTTTATAGTAGTACCTAATTTAAAAATTCTCTTTATTTGTTATCTCAAAGTACAAATAGTGTAATTTATCCTTTGTAAAAACAGGTGAGCATGAGGGAGATTTGATGAAATCATGATAAGCATTTTAGGTGATCTTGCACATAGAAAAAATGATAATAAAATGATAATAAATTTGTTAGTTTACAAAAATGTAAACCCCCCAACCTCCCTGTCCCCAAAGAAAATGATATCACTTGGTCAGGTTGCCTGTATTCACTTACTCTCCCTCCAGAGAGTGACATGCCACTATTTCACTGAATTTCACTATTTCACTGAATTTCACTATTTCACTGAATTAATGTAATCATAATATAAAGAATTGATGTTTATAAAACTGATTTCTCACATGTGAGGAATATGAATGTGTAAGTCTTACATAGAAGTTAATTTTCTAGAATGTTTTAGCTGGGCATGAGACAGATCCTCTATAGACCTCTATAGACCCTCTATAGATATAGATATAGATCCTCTATAGACCTCTACAGACCCCTTCTACTTCAAAGAAACTACTATGAGGAATGTTCCAAATTCAGTAAAAAATATGACAGAACACACAATGCAAAAGAATGTTAATATTCCTTCACATTATTTCATTGAGGCTCTTCAAAATCCTCTTCTTTTAAAGCACAGCACGAAAAGTAATGAGCTAGAAACTAGGAAGATGATGAGAGATAAATATACTTTAACTTTCTGTACAATTACATATAAAATTTTTTTAAAGTCTCTACTGCTTTTGTACGTATTGATCAAATCATAAAACTACTGAGAGACTGAGATACATATTTGCCTTTCTTCTGCTGTTTTCTTGTGAACTGTGTGTACAACGGTGAGAACACTCTGCTGTGCTGCCACAAGTTCTTATCACCAGGTCACCTGTCAAGAAGATGCTGCAAACTCACACACCCACCAGGGAGGGGCCTGTCCCCCGGGCTGCTGGGGGCAGCAACCCCGTCAGAGAAAAGGAGCCAGGCCAAAATGTGTTTGTAATGTGCTGATTTTCATATTCATTTTTAAATCTGTAGAGCATTTGCAGTCTGGCAAGAATTAGTGTCATACATAGTGATAGTATATAGTGTTTCATACCGTGGTCAGAGGGAAAAGTAATGTTAGGTGTCATTGCACATCTATCAGTGACCTGTTCTTCATGCTCGAGAGTATCTCAGGGGTTGCTCATGTTGATTTTTTTAGATCTGTTGATAAAAACAGATGTTGACACACTGTGGCTTCTGGCAGACGGATGATGTACTTTGGCAATTACTCTTTACAAATTAAGAACTGCCAAAGGCTGTATGTCTTTTTTCGTACACCAAGAATCTCTCATTGCTTCTGATCTATGTGGATGCCACAAACAGAAGTGAGATTAATTGTATTGCAGTCCTCCTACTGTCCTGGAATTCAGATCTGTTTCAATGAACACAGATGCTTTACTGTCATAGTTGGCACTTAAATTCAGCCTTCTCACTCATGTAGCCTTGGAATGTTAGCTCCTCAAATCATACGTTCCATCATTCATTTTCCATTCATGTGTATAACATTGAACTTCTAATGGTAGGAGACTTTAAACATGTATAACCATTTATCTGTATCTATATAGATATATGGTTATCTATGGTGTATCTATGACCAGACTCAAGATTCCCTCTTTGCCTAATATTTGTCAGTTACTATCCTTTTTGCACTATTTAATAGAGCAGATATCTCGAACATTTTCTGAAGAAAGTGTAGACCCTGACTGGATATTTATGTTCACAAAATAAAAATTTTACTGTTTTCTCAACTCAGTTTGAAGTTAATAAGTTTTCTGAATTTATTCTTTCTTTTGGCTCTCTCCTTAAAAAAACCAACAAAACAAAACAGAATAAGCCATATCTGGCTGTGTTAAGTCAAATTCTAATTCCTTTATTCCATCTTCACCTAGGTAAATCATTTGAGCACTTGAGCAAGCTCAGACTTCTCTAAGGCCTTAAGGATTTCACCCATTTTATTCATGTATAGCTGCATAATTATTTACTTTTAGTAATCCGGTTTCTATCATCTCCTAACTACTTCAAGAAAAACTAAATTCTACGACTTAAAAGATTTCTCCACAACATTCTGTTTTCCTGCCCTTAAGTGCCTCTCACAAATACACGTGTGTACATCTGTGCACGTGTATAATGTGGGGTATCTGGGTGGAATTCCTCATATGAAGTTTTAATAGGAAATTCTGTGTGCACAGTACAGCATATATACTGTGAATGAAGGAGATAACATATAGGTATATGTATCTACACATTAGACAATTTTATAAGAATTAATTGGTTAGTTTTAAATGCTAAAATGAGTCCCTGAGGATTTATGAGCTAAGAATGCTCAGGGGTTTAGTGTCCTGACATCTCTTTAATTAGCAGTCTCCAAGATCTCACACTAAGAAGATGCTAAGCCAGTGCCTTCTGTCATATCTCAAGAGTATCAGAAGGCTTGGAAGCCACAGAGGAAGATGAATGTATTATGTCTGTGAGCTGCACAATATGTACAAAGTACATTTTTCTTACTAGTAATAGGTTAGGACTTCTTGCTACCATTCCTGCTTTGATGGTGATGCAGTTCTAAAAGAAATCCTAAGAAAAATCCATCAAAAATGGGTGAGGTAAATAAAGATGCAGTTGAAAAATACTTGGAGAACAATCCCCAGTTTGCCAAGGAGTATTTCGACCGAAAAGTGAGACCAGAAGTGCTGGGAAGTATCTTTAATGTGAAGCCTGGAGATGTGAAGGAAGGAGTCAGCTTCAAAGACATGTCCCGTCTGGAGGAGTGTAACATAATTTATGAGTTGATAACAGAAATCCAGGATGAAGCATCCGTTATGGAAAAGATTGTGCACAAGTCCTTGCAGAGGCTGGCACAGCTGCTGGCAGCTGATCGGTGTAGTATGTTTATTTGTCGTTCCCGAAATGGTATTCCAGAGGTAGCCTCCAGGATTCTTGATATCACTCCAACTTCCACCTATGAGGAGAATTTGGTGAAACCAGAAAATGAGACTGTTTTTCCTCTGGACGTCGGGATAGTGGGATGGGTTGCTCATACCAAGAAGTTTTTTAATATACCCGATGTGACAAAGGTAAGTGACTTCTCTAGGGGAATGGGGTTCTGTGCATTTGCTTACTCAGCTTCCTGCCCAGGGCTTGAGGTAAAAAGTTGTTCTTGAGAAAAATCTCATAGACAGAAAGCCAGACCAATAACGTGAGAAAAGCATCAGCGGAGATGGCTTAAAATCCAATAGAACCACATCATGTTAGTGTTAGTTAGGTGTTTTCAGTGTCCTAAAGTAGTTGTAATGTCAATGACTATAATAAGGGAGGAGAATATTAGATTAATAGAGACCATTAAATACCTGAACTTCTGCTGAACAAGGCAGGTTCATATTCTGTTTTCCAGTATGGGCTTGCAAGTGTTCTCTGTTATCATTCCATGCTGCCATGCATGCATCTCTGAATCACTTAATTTGCAGTCTTTGTAATGAAGATGTATCCTTATTAGTAAGTGAACGAGGGCAGATGAAGATGATGTCAACATACATGTCAGTATTTGATTTAAAATGGGTTTGGTTTTGAGTATGTCTGGATCCAGGGCTTTTGTTCAGAACCATTTTCTATAGAAGAAAATTAATGAATCAGAGCTGTTCTGACATTTTGAAGTTCCTATTGAATTTGCACTGAATCACCTTCTTTCCTTAAGGTGCTGATAAGAGTTTATTTATTATATTATTTATTCATTTTATTTACATCTTTATTATTATTATTTATTATAAATGTTAAGTAAAATGATGAGTGACCTAAAAAAAGTTAAACTGCATGTATGAGGTCTGCTTTAGAAACTGCTCTGAAATACATGGGGATACGTAAATGTGCTTTGAATTTGAAGATTGCTTTAAATATAATTAACCTTGCATCATCAAATGATGGCATCTTCATTTCTTTTTAGTCCTGTGTGGAAAATCTGAACATAATCAAATGGTGCTAAGTTAATTATCAAGATGACAGTCTGGATTCTCAGTATTTCCTATACAGTCAATTTAAAATTCCAGAATATTTTAGAGATAGAAACTACCTCAGTGTCCTAAGCTCCATGTAAATAATGAAAATATTTATCCACTGCAATTATCTATGTTCTCCAGGAGGTAAACAAAAAATAATGTATTTTATCATGCTAAAAGTTATAAAGGACTACTTTTAAAGCTCAGAAACAAACAAATATTTATATATATGAAAAGAACATTCCAATATATAGTAAACTGCCTCAGATGGAAGTAGGAATCACAGAGGCAAACAGAAGACTGACTGATTTGATAAAACAAATTAGCTGATTTTCAACTGACCACTAGCATCCTTTCTTCAATGGTTGCTGTTCTGACAAGAAACATCTGATGTACTGCCTCTTACCACCATGTGGGGAGATTGGAGGATAATCTGTCCAAGTTCATAAGACTGATTACATGAGAAAAGATCAGGAGGATCAAGAAAGATGTGCCTCCTATCAGACACTGCACTGCTTCTTAATATCATTATGTGAGATGTGCCCAGAGCAAAGCTAACCAAATATTTCTGTTTTTGCAGTAGGATTTGTTCAAAATTTTGTGACAAATGGCATTTGAATATGCTTAAGTAAGAGAACTTTTCTGTCCATCTGATCCTGCTAGGTGTTTTGCACTCATAAATTAATTTATGTCAGCTGAGTATCTGTTATTATTCAATCATTCTAAGGTAATCTTTACTTAGGCACCCATTTACTCTCTTAGAACTACTGAGGTCTATGCCTTTAGGCACATATTTAAAAATGCAATTAAACTATGGTCCCATGAATCTAAATTTGGTAACTAAACATCATCAGAACATTTGCATTTTACTAGTTAATTGCAAAACTCCCAGAGACTTCTCTGGGACCAAGGTTTGATATTTAAAAACAACCCTAAAGATCTCAAAAATGTCAGCATTTTCATTCTGTGTGTATAAAAAGTCAGTGTCCAAGTCCACACTCCTCACAGAAGCAGAGCTCCCAATTATGTCACCAGAATCTTTATCTCCATAGCAAACCCAGAACCCAGACTCAGCTTGAGTCAGTCACATTTAAGGAGTATAATTAGTCCAAGGCAGCAGAAATATGCAGCCACTGAAGTCTTTATCACATTTTAGAAAGGATAATTATTTTTCAGTTCTCTACATACACACTTTGGTCAAACTGGATTGTCTGCTACCCAAGTTCTGAACAAAAAATGGCAAGCAGAGTTAAGCCAGTGAAGAATTTTGTCCCTACTGCCTTGTCAGAATACAAAATGCACAATGATTACTTCTAGTTGTCTATAGTACTTTTAAAATGTCATGTCTAGCCACTTCCTACTGTTGACACAGTCCATATCCAAACAGCATAGGTTTTTTTAAGTCTTAAGTACATGACAACATTGACAAACCCATGGTGTGACATTTTCATGCTTCAATCATCACCCCTTTATAACAAAAGTAAATGCAATAAAAGATCACAACAGCAATAAATCATTGGGAAAAAAATTGACTCCACTTCTACTGCCTGGTAACCAGTTCTTTAGGGATTATCTCCTTCTTCAACCTGGAGAGGTACCAATAAACGTGAGGAAGCTCCTCATCCTGACTAATGCTCCAGAAAAGAAAAGCAGAGGAAAAGATACAGACCTTCAATAATTAACTTAGTAGTCAGAACAGTCTCCTCCCCACAAGATTATGGACCTGTTGACTGTGAGAGCTAATAACATTTAATCCAGGATTTAAGAGTTGTGAGAAACAGGAGGCCAGGCAGGACCACCATCCTAATAATTTGTCTCACATTATTCACAGGATCTAGCAGAGTATGTGCCTAAAATATTACAAAGTAAAAAAATAGGCTGAAAAATTTTGATATGTCCATTAATATTCTTTAAACAGTAACTGATAATACAGACAACTATAAAAGAGTGTACAATTACCTTACATTTTTCTCCAAGGCATTATTTCCAAATAAAACTAAGAACTAAAAAATAGCTCTACAAGGAGTATGTCTTTTCGGGGGGGGATCAAAATCTCACATTCTCAGCTTTTAAGAACCAATAACAAAGACTTGATGTATTTGCTTTAATCCATAACCTTTTTAAATTATTGAACTGTTCCTTTCAGTTCAGACATATTTGAAGACAAGGATTTAATTAAGAACTGGAAACTCAAGAAATAATATTCTTCATTTTAGTTGAGTATAAAATTATAAAAATGGTGAAAAAATGCTTCAAAAGAAGTGAAGGCTTTTGGATTAGATCTATAAAGAGGCTGGAATGTTTTGGTGCTGAAATAACCAGCCCTCATTTTTAGAGGTCCTGCACTGGAATTCACAACCCCCAGTGAAGTGAGGAAACAAGAGACTGTGGGAGATTCCAACTCAGATTAAGCAGCCAGAAGAGTGATTGTTGTGGCACCTAATTTACCACTGGAAACCTATGTTACAAATCAACTTAAACACATCTTCAAGTTGCAAGCATTGGTATCATCCCTTCGTAAGCTGATCCAGCTTCAGAACAGCAGCTCTACTCTTTAACCCAAGGGTGGGAGAGACTTTAATTCCAGGCCTGTCTTAACTGACAGGAGTTTCGGATTACGGTGGATGTTCTGGTCCCCAGACTCTAGGCTATCTGAGGTAGCTTTTTGCATGGGAAGAATATGCACTGTAAATATTAATGTCTGCTCCTCCATTTTATCTTATCTTGATAATAAACACCAGATTGTCAGAAAATCATACTCAATAAATATTAACTGGAAAAATGGAAACATATTCCAGTCTTCTATAACGGCAAAGATTTAGTCAATTTACCAGAAAATATTTTAACACGGTAACAAATTTCTATAAATTGTGCCTTCCAGAAGAAAACCCCAACCAATTCTTTCCTCAATTTACTATTCTAAGAGGAAAGCTCCCAAAACTGAAGAAAAAAATGTACATTAAAAATTAAAATTAAAAGCTCCGTTTTATCTAATTTTCTTGTTTTATGCAAAAAACTCCCACTTAATATAATACAAATCCGATTTCAAGAATTTGCAAAATAGTCACTTCATATGGCAAATAACAAGCAGGCATTTCAGTGACATAATTGAAAAGTTCAACCCCCAAGTTCTGTTAAATATATATTATTCTCTCCTTGATTCAGTTACAGACCCCTAGTGATGTTGACAATAACAAAGTAAATTTGTTCTGTAATGCTAATAAGTTACATCTTAAAATGAAATTTACATCCCTGACTGTACATAATTTTTGGAGTGTGGCCTAAGAAAGGGCCAATTCATGTAGCTAATTTGGTTTCATTTTGAGCCAGATTGATGACATTTTTTAGATGATGGTAGGTTCTTTCCATTTTCCATTCATACTCAATTATATCATTATGAAACAAAAACATTTGTGAGTTAAATTAGGCTAAGTAGAAATAAGAGATGAAGCACTATAGCACATCAATGCCACTCATCAAGTGGTTAAAATTTTGAGAAATCTGAGCCAAGGCAAGACAATCAGTGGAATAAAATATTGGGAAGAGAAGAAAATACTGTAGAACTATCAGGAAGAAAACCAGAAACACGTGGAGATAATGCAAAGAAATAAGTGCAGTCTGAGCTCATCTATCCAACACAGAACCTTTCACCCAGTACGAGCAAAATAGCCACAACTGCAAGGGGTCACAGTAACCCCTTCTTCCTCTTTGCTTTGCAAGAGGAAAGAAGTGGAGGAAAGCAGGCATCTGCTGTCTTAGCCCTATCACCTCACCTGCAGGATTAAGTCTTATCCTTTGTTGTGTTGGGTCACTTCAACCACAGGCAGCATCGCAGGGAGGAGCTGCTGGAAAGCTGCCTGGGAGAAGAGGAACCTGGGGGTGCTTATCAACAGCAGCTGAACATGAGCCAGCAGTGCCCAGGTGGGCAAGAAGGCCACGGGCATCCTGGCTTGGATCAGAAGCAGTGTGGCCAGCAGGACCACAGGGCAGAGATTGTTGCCCTGTACCAAGCACTGGTGAGGCTATGCCTCGAATCCTGTGTCCAGTTGTGGGCCCCTACAAGAAACTTGTATTACAAGAAACTATGTCACTACAAGAAACATATTGAGGTGCTGGAGCATCTCCAGAGCAGGGTGACAAAGCTGAAGAAGGATCTGGAACACAAGTCGTCTGAGGAGTGGCTGAGGGAGCTGGGGGTGTTGAGCCTGGAGAAAAGCAGGCTCAGAGGGGCCTCATCAGTGTCTACAAATCCCTGAAAGGTGGGGGTCAGCCTCTTCTCCCAAATAACAAATAATAGGGTAAAAGGGAGTGGCCTCAAGTTGTGTCAGGAGAGGTTTAGATTGGATATTAGGAAACATTCCTCCATCAAAAGGGCTGTGCTAGCTGGTCATGCTAGCTAGGTGCTGCTGCTGGCTTACTGCAAATCCAGGATATGTTGCATATCTTAGGGCTTATCTAAAGAACTGGTCATTGTACAGTAAATGGCTTGGTGTCTCAGCTTTAAATGGAGCTAGTTGGAAATGCCTGCAAATGTACTACAGTTAGGGAGTTAGCAGCAGATTTCTTTTCCGTAATTACTCTTTTAAAGCCTATTTTGTGATTTATTTGAGAGCTGAAAGTCCAAAACATTGCTCTAAAAGATAGTTTGATTCATAATATCAGGCTCAGGTAGACTAAGTGTCCACATTCATGCAGTCATGGAAGCACCAAGAAGTTCTTCTGGCTCTGGTACTGCAGACCACATTTCTTGCTTATTTGTCTATGATTTCTTAGATATTGTGAAAAGTGATTTTCTTTGGGAAAAAGAAGGAGCTTATGTTCCCAAGTGAAAATATTTTTACAACTCCATTGGAAATAAAGGCTTCAAACCTCCTAGCAGTTATGTATAAAATATTCAGTAACGAAAAGCCTAATACTAAGCACAGTTTTTTGCTTGTATATGCAAATCATGTGAGACAGGAGTCTTTGTATGTACTGTTGGAATGCTGCCAAAGCATGAAAAGGTATTTTTATCTTTGTGCTATCTAGACACAGAATGGCTCATGGTTACTGAACTTTCTGTTTATTATTAGAGACTTGTATTAAAATTTTTCTATCCTCTGCAAAAATTGCATGAGCAAAGGGCTTCTTCTGAACACTTCTGACCACCACTGCTTGTACCTTCATTCTGGAGTTATTAAACCAAGTAAGACACAGCAGCTGAATCCTGCTGATTCAGCTCATTTGGTGTCTAAAGATCGCTTTTAAGTATTCAGAAATCCAGGAGTGTCTGGTATTTTTATTTATCCCTTCATAGCAGAATACAGTACCCTAAAACCAGGATCCTGGGTCTCTCTAGGATGCTAGATGCTCTTAGTGAACATGAGGGAACTTAAGTGAACAGAGGGACCACAAAACAGGGTCAAGTTATCTGTCTGATTTACTGGATTTTCAGAGGCTAAAACAGTCAGAAGCCCAAAAACTGGAGCTCAAAACCACACTCAAGTCCAGAATGGTTGTGTCAGTAGATAATACAACCCACAGAAAGCCGACTATTTCCATGTAATAACATACTGGTTTAGGAGGCTGCAGGACAGTATTTGATTCTCACACAGAAGAGACAGATTGCTTGGCATTTTCTCTGGATGTCTGTTAAATGAGATACTCCTATACCTTTCTCTGAGAAAAACAGAAAACAGCTCAGGGAGTTTGTTGGAAGTAGAGAAACCATCCCCTTTTCTCATGGACAATATATTCAAAAGTGGCTGCACTTTCCAGGGATCCAAACACAGCCTAATACATTGAATGAGATTTATGGGGATGACACAGGCTGTCCTTAAGAGAATCAATTCTCTGTAAGAGAGCCCAGGGCATAAATAAAATATTTAAGAGTTACTTCCAGACATTTAGTTTGTTTCACTGAAATGCAGCCCTAGAAGGAAATCTAAAACGCAAACATAAAAGGTGGACTGCCTAAAGACTCTGAAAAACAAGGAAAAAACCCAAACCCTAATATTTTGATGACATAATAAAATTCTGCCTTTCTTGTTAGAGTTGTATATGCTATAAATCCAACATATACTAGAAACAGTTGCTAGAGGGAAGAAGGGCAAAAGGAAATTAAAAGGAAAAATCTAAATAATTTTAGTTCAGACAAACAATTTTAGTTCTGGCATTTCCAAGCATTGTCATGCTTGATTTTATAACTTAGAAAATGCTCATATGTTTGGGGTTTTGTTTAAGTAGATTTATGCATAATCTATGAAAGCTAGAGCTCCATTATGTGGCATGCTGCAACATTCTCCAGCCTATCAGCAAGGAAGACACCTTGGGATGCACCACGCAGACCTCAGCTGCCTAAAATGATGCAGTAATTAACAGCAGCAATGTTTGCCAGCTCTGGTGATAAACATGCAGTATAAGTGGGTTCACAAATATTTGCTAATTGCAGGGGACGGGTAAGGTTTGGGAATTGTGGTTCTGGGTGAATGTCCTGAAATCAGGACTCCACTGGCCTCACTTAGGCCAGCTGCTGTTCCTATCCGTGATGTTAACATGTGGTCTGACTTTTCCCTGGTTACCAGGCAACTTCCTGCCTCTTGACATCCTCATTTAGCACCAACTGCTCATCACCTTGAGAAATCAGAACCAGGCCTGCAAAAGGAAATTCATGGAGACTCTGCCGTTGACTGCATACCAGGACTTGAGTGCTCAACTCTCTGAAGGAGTTTGAGTACTGTTAGCAGTAAAATGTGAGGGGATGAAAATGGCTCTGTGAAGACAGAGTAGCTATTTTAACTGCTCAGTAGAACCAAGGCATTTCTCAGTATGAAAGGATGAACAGATTTCAAACCCCCAACTCATACTCACCTCATTCAGATGTATTTTCTTAATAACATAACAAAATACAACAACCCTTGTCAAACAGATTTCCCTGGAATTGTTTAAATCCCTTTTTTTTAAAATTAAAGAGAGCACTAAGGCCTTTCAATAGAACACCAAGAATTTCTTTGATATGAGGAAATAAAACAGTTCTCCATGAAGCATTAACTAGCTTCCCAGTATTTTTTACTTTAAAAAAAATTAAAATAATAGCTTTTGCTAAACCGTTGTCAGCATTTAGCTTTAAGGATGAAAATGTAAATGTGGAATAGTTAGTTGTGGCTCATTGATTAGTCACATGGCCTTATTCCCACAGGATCACACACTCAACAAAAGCAGCTCTGGTCCTTTATCTTTCACCAAAGAATGTGTAGAGCTGGGAGCAACAGGGATGGGAATGTGTCAGACAGGAAGGAATAAAAAACAGCTCAGCCAGATGAATACTTGCTGGGGATGCTCCTCTGCCATAAATAGTTTTAGCCAGGAGAGGTGGTACTTTTAAATATTGTGTGAGGGAAATGTATAATGAATTTCATTTACAGAAATAATTAAATAATAATAAATATTAACATAGCTATGAAGTAATTCTCTAACACATAAGCTATATATGTTAGATTCATAGTTAGTCACAAGGTCATATTATTATTTCACTTATTCTATATTTCCCATATTTTTAATACCTCAGCATTATAATAGAGACCTGCACAGAACTTTGTTTCAGAAGCTATCTTCATAACCAATGCCTCAGTTAAGACTGTACGTATAACTCTGCAAGACGGAGTTAAATAATGATAGTGGGGTTTTTTCAAGTATAAACCTACTATCAGTTATCAAACAAAATGATCATTTGCTCTTGGCATGGTAAGTAACTATTATGCATTTACCTTGTGATTTTTTTCTTTTCTTTCAGAACAACCATTTTTCTGACTTAATGGACAAAAAAACTGGTTATAAAACAGTCAACATGTTGGCAAATGCAATTACACAGGGTAAAGAGGTGCTTGCTGTTGTGATGGCACTCAACAAATTAAATGCCCCTGAGTTCTCAAAAGAGGATGAAGAGGTAAAATGTCACACAATAATACAGCTTTTAGTTCAACAAGTAGTTTGAGTGACTCTATCTCTTTATTTAACACTTTTATCTTATTTTTGGTCTTTGTCATTTTTAGGTATTTAAAAGATACCTCAACTTTATATCTATGGTCATAAGAAATCATCATACATCGTATCTCTACAATATTGAATCAAGAAAAAGCCAGGTATAGAAGCTTTTTTTAATGAGAATACTTCATTTTTGTATGAAACAATTATCATTCCCAATATTTCATATTCTTGCAAACTTATGGAAGTAAGGATACAATCTACTATTTTTTAATTTGATAACAGTAATGCACCTTAGAATTTCATTCTGGAGTGCCTAGGATTCATATATTCATGTTTTCTTACTGTTCTGAACATTGTGTTCTTTCTCTTTTGTTGTAAATAGGTGCTTTTGTGGTCTGCCAACAAAGTATTTGAGGAGCTAACAGATATAGAACGACAGTTTCACAAAGCACTGTATACTATTCGAATGTATTTGAACTGTGAAAGATACTCTGTTGGTCTGCTGGACATGACTAAAGAGAAGGTAAGAACTATTTTTCCTACTTCCTAGAAATGTACCGCTCCTAACTTGAAGTCTCCAAGACACAAAGCTACCATGCCTTCTAACTCTTTGGGATAATTTATCTAAAATCTAAAAACGTTACAAAGATTACATGCAAAATACAAGTGTGGCAAAGGATACAGTCACAATAAACATAAAGGCCGATTCTGATATAATTTTTCATATTCATAATTTCATGTGAGAAAGGGTAGAGGTGCAGGTCTGATAATTGCTTTGGAAATATCTACCTGCTAAAAGAAGAATTAAGCTGTACAACTATCTAGAGATAAGATTAGCCTGCAATTTACTCACAAACATTTCTTCTCTGGAATATAATTAGCCATGTTTTCTTAATATTATCTGAAATATGACCATAGTAAACTACATAGAAATAAAAATCAAATTGTAATCCACAGATCTGATGTTATCTATGAACACAGAATTGATTTGTTTTTTCCTTTTCACCTGTGTATAATTTTCTCAGGAGTTCTATGACGAGTGGCCAATCCGGCTGGGGGAGGCAGAGCCTTACAAGGGCCCCAAGACACCTGATGGACGAGTGAGGATATTAATTTTTCTTTTTATAAATCTTAAGTTTGACATTGAAGTTGTACAAGTCACCTAGGTGTTTTTGTATTTTTATTTAGGAAGTCAACTTTTATAAGATTATTGACTATCTTTTACATGGACAAGAAGAAATCAAAGTCATTCCGTGAGTATGCACTGGCAGCTTGTGAATGTGCGGTAATTAGATATTGCTGGGATAGAATAGCATGTCTATATTGTAGAAATAAATTAATTTCATTGTCTCTCAAAAGGTCACCTCCAGCAGATCACTGGTGTCTTGTCAGTGGATTGCCAACATATGTTGCTGAAAATGGTCTTGTAAGTTCATAGCAACACTAATAACTTGATTTTTAAATCCTGCAGTTGTTCTGATTGAATAAAAAAATTCCCCAAACCTCCCTATGACCAAAATCCTCTACAAAAATACCCCGTTGCTTCCAGTGCCTTTGGTTCCCAGTGAAATCATTTAAATCAGTATCTTGGATGGAGACAAGGCCTCAGCACAAATGGTGAAAACAGCACGATAATTTCCCTTGGATTGTGGTGATATCAGAGGAATAATGGGTGTGTCTGATGTCACTTTCCAGGTGTGCTAAATGTCACCAAAAATGTCAAAGTAAGAAAATCATCACATGCAAGGTTTTAAATTTTTCTTTATTTCCTACATCTTCTTGTGTAGACATATGTAAGTCAAAGTCAGGATGTATGACAGCTATGAGTAACCTTGTGGCATTTTTAATAGAGCCCTTAGTACTCAATTTTTTATTTCTAGAAACCCCCATGCCATTTTAAACTGGAAGTGGGTTTCTTAACCATTATGCTTTTGCACCGTGAGACACTGAGGGACTTTGCTACAAACATTCAAAAATTATGTCTGTTGGAATAACCACATCTAATTTAAGAGGAACAGTTTTCGTTTCTGTAGCTAGTTAGGCTGGTCACTATTGTTAGTTTAGAAAATAAATATTCCTTTAAAAAATATTAGACCAAGTTTTGATGCACATTATATTCCATTTTAAAAAGTCTCATTTTCTTTATGCGGCAGATTTGTAACATGATTAATGCACCAGCAGATGAATACTTCACATTTCAGGTAAATCCAGTAATGTTAATAATTATAAATATTGTAGAAAAATATTCTAGCACTTGCCACTAATTGGTTATACAGTTGGTTGTATAAATAATTTCTCATTTGATTGTGATGCACAAACAAAGTGTTCTTGTTACATCCAACAGCTGTATCCATGGCTGTGTTATTACTTTCAAAGAAATACACATTTCCTGATTTTTGGCTTTCCTACAGAAAGGACCAGTGGATGAATCCGGATGGGTTGTCAAAAACGTCTTGTCATTGCCTATTGTCAACAAAAAGGAAGAAATTGTGGGAGTTGCAACATTTTACAATAGGAAAGATGGAAAACCTTTTGATGAGTATGATGAACAGATCACTGAAGTAAGCTTAATAGGATTAGAGGGTTTGAGGAGCTATGTGATGTTAATAAAAATATTGCAGTAAAAAATCTTTTTTATATGTCAAAAAATTTTCAAATAGGCCAAATTAACATCTAGCCAAATGTCTATCTTCTTCACAATGCAATTTCTCAAGAATCTGAGCTTTTATCTCCCTTTATAAAACTGAAAATTTGTGAGTGATCATTTATATTCCAGTAATAAACAAAAGTCGCTTACAATTTTACTTTTAATCCTTTGACTTTTTAATGATGGTCAGCATCTCCCAAGTAGCTGTGGGTAAGCAGGTATGGTGTGCTGCTTGCCAATGGATACCAAGCCTGTGATCATGGGAGTTCACAGAGCATTCATAATCACATGCACTCAGGCAAGATAAGATGTTAAACAGTGTACCCAAGTCCATCCACCTGACTTAAGCTTCATAAGCCTCAAAGTCCTGTATATAAAATGGGAATATTAATTACTTAATTACTAGGCTGAGCCAAACGTCCTTAGAAGATGTGAGTGCTAACTGAACTGGCTGAGGGAAGATAAAGGCCTCTAACAACTAGAGTAGCACCTTGCTTTTCAAAGGGCACTGCCAGAAATGAGACTTTAAGAAAACTAAGTCAAATTGTCAGATTCATTCTGTTGTCAAGGCATCAAATCTGCTTTACTTGACTTTGTTGCAGACTCTCACACAGTTCCTGGGGTGGTCTGTTTTAAATACCGACACTTATGACAAAATGAACAAACTTGAAAACAGGAAAGACATTGCTCAGGAAATGCTTATGTACCAGACAAAGGCCACCCCCGCTGAAGTGGAATCTATCCTGGTGAGTTTCTGTTCACAGCCACAAAATTAAAATGGGAAAATTTCTACACAGAACCTGAATTTTATTACTCTTTTTCATTTTTAGAAATACAAGGAGAAATTAAATGCAAAAAGTTTAGATGAATGTGATCAAAAGGATCTCATCAGGATTTTGGTAAGTCATTAAACTGAACATTCTGGTGGTGTATTTATATCAGACAGTAATGTGTCCTCATCATAGAAAAAGTTGGGTATAGTGAAATCCTGATTAATACAATCAATGTTAGCTATCAGTTCCACAGGCTAAATGGAGCTGAATGGACACATCCTCAACCTCTTCTGTCCTTCTGTGCACAGACCCCACTGTTACCTACAGGGAAACATTCTGTTCCAAATGTACATCAACAGACTTGGACAGTCAGAGTTACACAGACATTTTCATATTAATTAACATTTGAAGTTAAATCTCTTAAAATATCCATAGGGACAATGCTATATCTATAACTGAATTTAGTTTATTTAATTCTGAAAATAAAAGAAGGGATGTTGTTGTGAGGCCACTTTCATTCTCAGTAAGAAAACATAGGTAAGGGTGTCCAGTGGAAAAAACTTACTTTCAGATTATTTTTCCTGCATTTCCTTAGGCAGAGAAGTCTAGAGAGGACCTGTGACTCCACAGTGACAAAACAGATTTGACCTAAGAGTTCCCTGCTCTACTACTCTGCTACTACTAGAACAAAACTGAGTCAATTTCTTTTCCAGACTGTGCAGTCCTCTGGCTGCCTTAAGGTTTCAATCTAGAAAGGGAGTGTCTTTTTGGAAGAAAGCTCCTATTTTTGCCCATTTAATGCACTTCAGCAGTCCTGGAGCACATAAACTGGCCTACTTTATCTGAAAAAACCTCAAAGACATGCTCCGAATGAAAACAGTGAATGAATTTCCACTGTTAATGGATCAAAACAGAGCTAGGTTGAAGAAAAAAGGTCAAAATATACACGAATCTGTTGATTTCCAGTACCAAGCACTTCACATATTTCCTCCTATTACACCACATTTGCTAATGTACACAAAGCCATAGGGAAAAGACCTCATGAAACTCTTTTTAGTTATGTATATGTGCATGCTGGAATGCATTGGTGTTAATGTTTTACTGGCTTCCACACAACAGATGCTCACACAGCTTGCAAGTGGTAAAATAAAAAGACATCAACAGTGTGTAGCTTCACATATTTTTGAAGGAAATTCAATTAAGCTGCATGAAAATCTTCAAAAATTAATAGACTATAAAATTCCTCTATGGGTAGAGCAAAATCTGATTATTTTGGTGCAGGCTCCAAATTTAAAAACAAAATACTTGTATGAATTTTTAAATCTACAAAAAGCAATTAGTTCTTTTAACATTGTGGAGTCACAAATTCAAAGGTCTAATATCTTCTGCACTGCCAAGGCTACATGCAAGTGCTTTATCCTATTATAAGACCTGGAATCCCAGATAGCTAATAGGATAAAGCAGGTGTTTCTAGATCTGATGATTCACAAAGTAATGGGTCTTAAAACACCACTGGTCTAGGTGTCTTTGCCCTTGATCTCAGATCTGCGTAGACATAAAGGAAAAACCCCCGGAGAAGGAAATGGATGATCAGCCTTACCGGTTGAAATTCATGCATACATTCAGTTGTCTTTTTTCTTTCTCCATGAAGTGAAGACCATTTATAGATTACTATGGAGGAAGGGAGTCACTGTGATAATATAAGCAATTTTTTGTGTTGCATCAGACTTCCTTGAGTTAATTCTTGTTTGGACTGGAGCACATCCTTTAAAATCCTGGTCTCACCAGGCTTTGAGAGAGATGAAGAGTGTTATAGCACAGTTCACTAATAGCACTATTACCAGTTAGGCTATTAAATGTGAATCTATATCACAAATACAAAATAGGCAGTTTAATCTGGTTGTGAAAAAGGTGAATGTAGCCTTGAGATCAGGCTAAAAGTGGGAGAATCATAGGATTTTATACTAGGAAGGAGAGTTTCCAAGGCCCAGGATTTCTAAACTAAGGAAATGCTGAGATGGTCACAACACATAGTGTTGGAATTCAGATTAGGAATTGCCCAAGGCTTTCATCTATTCACTTTGAGAAGAAAGCCAGCAGTATCAAGATTGTATTTCATAACTTAATACACATTAGTGTGTACTGACACCTGAGTCCTTTGAAGACATAGTAAGCATGAGCAACATTTCTACTGAAGAAAATTTAAAAAGCTTTTCCAGCTTTGTTCTTGCCAAAAAACCCTTTGTTTTTGGTTTTTCCTAACAGAAAGAAGAATTACCTGATCCAAAAGATTTAGAACTGTATGAATTCCGCTTCAGTGACTTCCCTGTTACAGAGCATGGCCTGATAACTTGTGGAATACGACTGTTCTTTGAGATAAATGTTGTTGAAAAGTTTAAAGTCCCAGCTGAGGTCTGGTTTATTTTTTCTTGTTTATATTTATTTTTAAGAGAAAGAAAAATAGCTGGTTTTACATACTTTAATCTCAAAGTAGGAAATACTAAAATATTAGTGGTATGGTTAACAATCTTCCATTCTCAATGAAATGTTTACATATTTGTCATAAAAACATAAAACGAATCCTGAATTGTGTGAGCTAGGTAAGGAATTAAATCCACATGCATTTATGTAAGAGAAATTTGCTGTTTCCATGTTTAATTCAATGAAAAACATTTGTTTTCAAAGAACTTGCCCAATTAAGTAATTTCATAGTATATTCTAGTAGTTTAATAGGAATTCCTTTGTTTTGGTTCAATTAACAGGTGTCTTACTTACTTTTATTCCCAATAGGTCCTTACAAGATGGATGTACACAGTCAGGAAGGGTTATCGGGATATCACTTACCATAACTGGAGACATGGATTCAATGTGGGACAAACAATGTTTACTCTGCTGATGGTAATGTTGCTAATATTAACTTCACATTCATTATTTAGTTTTCTTTCAGCTCGAGATGGAAAATTCAGGAAGACACACACTCAGAGTTATCTATTTTCTTTTACAGACAGGCAAAATAAAGAAATACTATACTGATCTAGAAGCCTTTGCCATGGTTGCTGCTGCTTTCTGCCATGACATTGATCACAGAGGGACCAATAATTTGTACCAAATGAAGTAAGTAGAAGTGATCAAATACATGGAAATATACTACTTTTAGAGGAAAACAAACAAAAAATTTAAAACTTGCAAAAATATAAGGTGTATATTCCATACTCATCTAGCATGAATAAGTAATTATGCTACAGACAATTTCTGCCCCAGAGCAATTCGGGCAGCTGAAACACAAAGACAAGATGCAAAGGCAGAATCTTAGAAGGATCCCCTGAAGCTGCAATCCATTTTTAAGACTCTAGATTTTTTAAATTCTAGCAATGCTTTGATTGTAGCAGACAGAGCCTCATGTGCATGAGGACACGAAGAAATTAGTGAAACAAATTAAAATGCCTAACTGGATTACTTTTTCAAGACAGGGTATAAGCACTTTTCTGGAGAGGGATTTAAGATGTGACATAGACAAGGCCCAGTTTAGAAGGAGACAGAATTTTTTTCTGTTTTCCACTGTATAATTTGACTAGTTCAGTTGTTCCCCCCCACTCAGTTTCCTGATATAGGTTCTTTCCTGAGGTGTAATCTCCTCATGTTATACAAAAGTCTGAGTTAACAAGCTTGAGTTCTACCGCTGGGTCCAAATGCCAGAAGTTACACATCATGAGGTTAAAGCTTTGGAAGTCATGCTCTAATATGTTCTGAGAAAATATTCTCAATGATTTCTTTGTGATTTTTACCTTGTTTGTTATGAAACAATATTAATTCATGCAAATTTTACTTTGTATTACAATATTACCTATCATGGTGAGACCCACTCTTCCCCTGAAGAGTGAACAACCTACTATTTAGCCTTTTATGTGACCTCTGAGGGCTTGTTTCCATGTGCTAGCCAGAGAATACACGTTTCTCAGAATGTCATGTGTACCAGAAGATCATAATTTTCTGACTAGTTTCCACCAACTGTATCTCCAGAGTGACTGATCCTACCCTTCTGACCCTGAATACACTCCTCACATTTCAGCCTTTTCAGCCTGCATGCTAGAGCAGTGACGCAAAGGGATTTTCTGATTATTCCCAGGGATTCTCCAGGTGACGTAGGAAAGAGAATGACAGATGCTGATTCTTATTCAATGGACTGTCTCTCATCCAAACAAGTTTAAGGGGGGTTTAAATCTTCCCACTGTGGTCTTCCCTGGCTGAATGCCCTCTACATGAGGTCATACACAGTAAAGCTATTTATAAAACTTATCAGGCTTTACCATGACAGTCCTAATCACATCAGAAAATACGGGCACTGTGTAGCAATCCACCTTGGGTTATCTGGGAAACAGAGCTACAAGCCAAAGGAAGAAGGAGGAAAATACTCTTCCAAACATGCAGAACTAGCTGGAGCCCATGTAGGTGGGATAGCTCTCCCTTCATCCCACAACCATAATCTGACACAGAATTTCCTCTGCTTGAAGCTTAGTCTAATGTCAGGGCAATGCTTTAAGATCAGGTAAAATGAAACAAACTTGAGCTATCAGGACTTGTGCTGTCCATGAAATGGCAGTTTTGGGGGAGTGAAGTAGCCCAAGGGCATTAGAGGAATTAAACTCTATTATACTGTTATTTTAGATTTAATTTACAGTTGACTAGAATCCCAGGGCACATGGCTCAGTCATTACGGACATACAAGAGTTCAAAAGCCATGCCACAGAATAAACACTAAAAGATGGATACAAGCTACTTTTAAGGTACACAAAAAGGGCATAGATTAGACAAACAGCAAAACTGAACATGCAAGACAAAATATTAAGGCATATTTTAAATACCACAGTTTTTGAGTTTTGAGGCATCTAACAATGACTTCAACTTTAGCAGGCACTGAACACCCTATGCTCTCCAAGTTCCATCATTCTTCAGTCACAAAAATGAAGGGAAGCATGCATCATACCAATAGCTAATGTATACAGATTACACTATCATACCAATGGTTCATGTATACAGATCAAATTATTGAACATGCAGATCAGAAGCATTTTAATCCTAAAAATAAGAAACCTGAATAAAAACTATTGCCTTCATAATTAAATACATATATTATATTCTAAAGAATTGCTTATTTTTCAACAGGTCAGCTGCTCCCTTGGCAAAACTTCACGGCTCTTCCATTTTAGAAAGGCATCACCTAGAGTACAGTAAAACCCTGCTGCAAGATGAGGTATGTCATGGACCTTCTGCTCACACCAATCAACACTGAAGATCCAATTAAGTTACAATGTACCAAATTTCACTGGGTCTCATGCACTCCTCTAGGTCCACATTAAGAAATGCTAAAATTCAGAAGTTTAAGACAAATTCTTATGCGTTTTCAACTTTTGGAGAAACATCAGTGATTCTGCCTGGAACAGATTCACCTCAGATAGAAAAGCTTCTCCTCTGGGCCTTGCGCACACTCCTCAGGTTTTTTCTGTTTGCACAAAACAGCTGATGTTGAAACCAAAGCAGAAAATACAATATATGCATACAAAATCTTTTCATTAAACCACTGTGCCTGGTTTATGAGGTCTGATTTCGGCTGCAGGCTCTGGCAGCTGAGGAACAAAGGGATGGAGCTGTGCACGGAGGGCCCCTTGCCATCAGGCCAGACCCGCCCCACACGTTACCTCGCTAAACAGGGCCAGGGTATGGCAGGCTCTGCTGCGGCTCTGTTACCGATGTTCCTGCATTAGGCAGCCGTCCCCAGCTGCCCTTCCCAGCAGCCGGGGGTCATGCTCTCTCCACATCCCTAGGCTCAGCTGTCCCTCAGGGCACTGCTCCTCCACTGGGCACCGGCCGCCCTGCCCTCTGCGGTGCCGTGCCGGGCTCTGGCCTGGCCACAGCAAAGGACACTATTTACACTATTTACTCTCTTTACGACGTGTTTTGCAGGGTGATTTAACAGCAGGGCGTGCACATATGCACCCATTCTACCCCTTGTTTGCAGCACCAGGGCAGGCACACACTTCACACTCATTTTCCACTTCTAATCCCTGTGATAATGCTATGGCCTGACCTCATGAGGCCAAGGAATAAATCCTTATGCTAAGCAGTAGCACTATGTTATTCAAAAACCCAGAAGGCTTATGATATGAAAACAAACAAACAAACACCTTGCCCTTTATTGATGGCGATGTACTTTTTCAAATGTGAAATGCCAGGGACTGACTCCTGCTCTTGGGCAGAGCAGTTGGCAGGACCTCTGGAGGCTCTCACCAGCAGCAAAGCTGTGCCCTGGCTCACACAGGCCTTGTATTTTTTTTAAAGAAGGAAATTAAAGCAAGACACTTAGAAAAATGCTGTGTGATGGTCTCATTCCCTTTGCTTGAGGAAAAGGACATTGCACTTAGCATGGTAGGTCTCATACACTGCTGCAGGCAATTGTGCCAACTCAGTGTAACAGGAAAAAACCAGGAACTGGTAAGCTTTAAAAAGTCAGGAAAATAAGGTTTATGGAACATGAATTTTTAATTTTTATTGTTATTTTAATTTAAGGACTGTAGTTGGCCAGTTTTGTTAACCTGTTCTTCGAGAATCTGTACAGTACAAACCAAAGACAGTTTTATATAAGACACTGAAATCATAAACTTTCCACCTTGCAGAGTTTAAACATCTTCCAGAACCTAAATAAGCGCCAGTATGAAACCGTTCTACACTTATTTGAAGTTGCAATAATAGCAACTGACTTGGCTTTGTATTTCAAGTAAGTACTAAATTCTGTATAACTTCCTACTGAAAAAAATCAATCCTATAGAATGCATAACTGTAGTTTTTAGTTGTTTATATGCAGCATACAAAGATGTTTATACGCAGAGAACAGAGCTCTATTTAACATTGTCGTTGAGTCTAATTCTTGCAAAAAATGAAGACATTCTTTGTTTCATTATAAGCTTTCAAATTAGAGAATGCGTGAATGTATATAATACTTAGTATACATTTAGTAGGTAGTTTCAATATACTTTTAGTTACAGCAAGCACTATATTCCAGAAGTGTGGATTCACTTAATCGTAAGGTTGTGTGCATGTGGGATATTTAACGTACCATACAACAGGTACTCAGAGTAAATAGAAGCATGCTGAGAGTTAAAAAACCCGGCAGAAATCCACTGATCCCAGTGCTAAATATGCCAAAGACTCCAAACACCAAACTATCAATTCTGATCCTAAGTTATTGAATTAATGTGCTTTAATAATGGATATCTTCCTTAAAGATACGTGGAGACTTTTGTTTTACGACTGGGACAATTTAAGTCAGAAAACAGGTAAAAATTCAGGAAGTTGTTCAACAGCAGTTATTACGATTTAGAGAACAGTAATTCCATTATTTCATTCATTCTAAACACAAACTAGAAGATTTATGAAGCAATAGCAAGACATGCTTACAGTTTTGGAAGTTCTTTTCAGTCAGGTCTTAGTAATTCTTAGGATTTTTGATGGGAGGTAGTGGCAAAGCATTTATTAGTATTTGCTTCACTTTTCCCAATTCAGTATGTTACAGGAAGTAACAAACATGTAATGATAAAAAAACAAGAACGTCACTCCAAAGAGTTTAATCTGAAGATGTAGGAAATAGGTTATTTGGGTTTTTTGTCAGGAACTCTGACATATTACTTTACATGTCAGTGGTATACAGTAAAATCTAAATGTCTAGGTTACCTGAAAAGTTTGCATTCAACAGCAGGAAAGTGTTGCTTTGATACTACTATGACGAGGATGGTTCCTGGGAAAAGCACAAATATCATAAATATGGTTTTCTACTTCAATTTTAATGCAGGAACTCACATTCAGTAATATATGCTTTATTGGTTTGTTTTAACAGGAAAAGAACTATGTTTCAAAAGATTGTGGATGCAATTGAAAAAATGGAAACAGAAGAGCAGGCAATTAAGTATATATCTATTGACCCAACGAAAAAAGAAGTCATCATGTAGGTGGTTAATATTTTACTCCCTATTTAATCAATTATCTAGAACTAGATTTTCAAATGATTTGGGCACCTAAACATGCAGATTTGGACTTAGTGTTACTGTCCAATGACAAGCATAACCATGATTTTAATTTAGAAACAGATGCCTACAATCATCTTAAAAATGTGCAAAATGTGCAAAATGTTAATCCATTTGGCATCATAGGTGTTTAAATTCCTTAAAAATCTAGACCTTTTATTTTTTTATGATCATCCTAGAACAGGATAGTTAGGATTGGAAGGGACCTCTGGAGATCATCCTGTCCAACCCCTCTCCCAAGGGTGGGTGACCTAGAGCAGGTTCCACAGGAACTGGTCCAGGCAGGTTTTAAATGTCTCCAGAGCATCCACAACATCCCTGGGCAGCCTGTTCCCATGCTCTGCTACTCTCAGTGGGTATTTGTTCTTCCTCATGTTGAGGTGGAACTTCTTGTGGTTTAGTTTATTGCCATTGCTCCTCACCCTGTTGTTGGGCACCACTGAAAAGAGTCTGGTACCATCCTCTTGACACCCAAAACTATACTCTTGTTTTGGTTTTTGTTTTCAAAGGGCTATGATGATGACTGGATGTGACCTGTCTGCAATAACCAAGCCCTGGGAAGTGCAGAGTAAGGTAGGTACTTCTGAAATAGACAATACTGCATTTACTCTCTGTTTTACTGCCCATTTGGTGCATGATTAACTAAAAAATTAACTTATTATCACTTTATACATATTTAAGTACCCGTTGCTTCCAGAAAAGAACCTCTACCTTTCTGTCACTGTGAGTGTAGGTTGTCCATGATGTCTCAACCACTCTACAGTTGTCAACCCTTCTCTACTTGTCCTTCCACTAAAACTGGCACCAATGATTCTGGCAGCTGTTCTAGCTACCCTTAAATATCACTCAGTTATTACTTTGCTGGACAACTTTTGCTACTTTCCAGCTATTTTTAAGGTACAGATTTAACAACAGTATGGTTTGTATTGTGTCTATTCTGTAGATCTTGGTGCCACTGCAAAGTAGCTTAAACACACTAAAGTTCTGTTATACAGTGTGGTACTTAAGTGCTTCAAATACTCCAGTATTTATTGACCATCCTGCTGAAGCTCATCACTTAGCCTTACAGGAAAATGTTTTAACAAAGCATAATTAAAATACAACTGCAAATACTACTCTTCTAAGTTATACACAGGTATTACAGGTATTACAAGACAGTTATGTTGCTAATATTGTCTTGCCTTGCTTGGCAAAAATCTGTTATTTACTCAGCATGCATCAAAATATAGTTAGTAATAATTTGCTGGGGAAAGCCTTAAGTACAGCAGACAGTGTCCATAGGTTTTTTCATGTTTTCTGGAAAGCCTTGTTTTATTTATTTAAATTTACTACTTTCTGCTGATAATTCCTCTGAATTGTGCCTATTCAGGTTGCCCTCATGGTTGCAAATGAATTCTGGGAGCAAGGTGACCTGGAACGAACTGTGCTACAGCAACAACCTATTGTAAGTACCAACTAATTTAACTGTGTTAAGCAATATTAACTGTTACTAAAACACTGAATAAATAATGAACCATGAAGCTTATGAGATCACTATACCAAAAAGCATGATATCTACATATTCTAAATCACTGCTCTTCTGTTCTAGCCTATGATGGACAGAAACAAAGGCGATGAACTACCTAAGCTCCAAGTTGGTTTCATAGATTTTGTGTGTACATTCGTGTACAAGGTAAGAATAACCCGTTTTGTTTTCCTGTTCCAGCAGTTCTGATGGCACAATTAGTGACAAGATGTTGCAGTAAAAAATTCTAGACAGCTGCAGTACTCTTGGTCATGGAGTGAACATCGATCAGAACCACCATAATTTTTCCGTATTTTGTTACATTAAAGAATTGTTCCCATAGAGTAAATTCAAGAGATGTGAAGCAAATTCATAAAAGAGGAAGATTCCAGTGAAAGTTCAGGGTGCTGAGGTTTTGTTATTGCCTTGAAAGACTGAGTTACAGAGTCCAGCTTGACTGTTCCCAGTCCCATTTAATATAAGCAAACAACGTGGATAGTTACAGAAAGCAGTTAATGGCACAGCAAAGGGAATAGGAAATATGCAATATTTGGGGCATGTAGATATGCTGTTTCTTCTGTAAGGCACTGAAATGTCAACATTCTTAATCCCTGTCTAGTTTTTAATATTATCCAAAAAAGTCAGGCAAAAATGACATGATTTTTTAACATCTTCAGAAATATCCTTATCTGCTTGGAATATATTACAGGGCAATAGACTTTTTAATTGTATCCTGATACTGATAATCATATGATAAAATATCATGTATCATAGTTGTATTATATGAGTCAGGTGATCATATGTGGGATTAGGAAAGATACTAAAATGTGCAGCATGTAATTCCAATATTTTCCTAACAGACTATGTTCACAATAGGGCATTATTATCCCAACATGGTATATCCAACAATACGCCTTGAAATTAAATGCAATAGAAAAATGAAATGTTTTCTCAGCAGTAATTCCACAATTTCAGACTTAACATTTCATCGGTGCTTACAAATTTCTAATCTACTCATTTCAATTGCTTGTACAGGAATTCTCCAGGTTTCACAAGGAAATTACACCTATGTTTGATGGTCTTCAAAACAACAGGGTTGAATGGAAAACACGAGCTGATGAATATGAAGAGAAGATGAAAGCTCTTGAGGAACAAAAGAAAAAGGAAGAAGAAGCTGCCCAAAAAGGTAACTAACGTCTTAGGTTTTCATTTACATCTATTTTTAAGGCAGTCAACATATTCCCTCTCTCTCTCAAATTCACACATGCAGTGCACTTGTGGAATATTAAACATTATACGAATGGTATGCAAGTTCTGAATTAGCCAAATTAGCTTTATCTTTACTTGGAAGAGGAGTAACCTTTAAAGACGACACAAATCCAGTACACTGACCTCATTTTCTGAACTGCAGAATTAAATAAAATATGACCTCCACAAAAGTGAAGGGAATGTAACATTTCTTCTACCTAAGACTTAAAACTGAATGTAATTAAACACTTGCCTATCTGAAATACAAGAGATGTATCAAAATTCTGTGTGGCATCAGCCCCAAATGTATTCAGGTGCTTTGTTTTCAGCTGAAAATGAAAAGCATAAGGGAACAGAGAGTATGCATTCAGAACATAAAAAACCAGTGCAAATCCCCACTTCTCTTCCAAGTTTAAGATAAAGCTTTTGGCTCTAGTTTCCTACCACCAGTTTTTTGGCTGAAATACACTCTCTCATATAACAAATTCATCATTTATCTTCCAAAGACAGACCAAGTCCTAAAATTGAAAGCATGGTTCTGCACAGAATAACCTAGAAGAGAATCTGATTTTATATAAACTGGAAACCTATCACTCAAGTGTAAGAGTGAAATGAGTCAGTTACTTTTATTCCTTCTATTTCATGTGGAGCAGCAGGTCTACAGCTCTGCCAATCAATTGAGATGACTGAAAAGGTTCAAAGATTAAAAAAACATGTGTGATTAAAACATTGATATATGGTCAGCTAGTTTGAAGAAGAAAAGTTAGTTTACTCTGCTTCACATATCTTTAAAACATAAAACAGTACCAAATAATTTATTTGTTAATCAGTACCTGTGAGAAATAGGTGAGTATTCTTCACATTTCACACAAAAGAAGCTACTAAAGGCCATCCATCAAGTTACTGTCAGTGTGTGAAGTGGAACTAGCTATTGGCTCCTACAAAATTGATACTAAGTTAAAATAAAAATAAATGTAAAAAAAAAAAAAAAAAAGTTGTTGTAAAGTGGTTAAAAAAGTAGTTATTACATAATTTAATCAAAGCAGATTTTTGAAAGAGCTTAATAAAAAGAGTCAAATATTTTGGCCTGCTCACGCTGTGATACTACTTACACACATTTTCACAGGAATTCCACCCTCCTAGTTACTCCCAAATTTATTTTCAATTACACCTTTTTTTTGAAATAATGTAATTTTATTTAAGATACATTTATTGCTGAGAACTAGCTGGTTGTCAGTATAAAAAAGTACTTTTTCCTTATACTGGAACATAACCATCTGAACTTCACAGAAATACCAGCAAACCAAACCAAACCAAACCCAAACCAAACCCAAACCAAACCCACTACAATCACTTAAGTCATTGACTTAAGAAATATTTTCCTTATAGTAAAATAGGAAACCTTACACAGGCAAGCACGGACAGACTAATTTGCAGGAGCTAAGGATCTGGCCTTTGTGTATCATAATTGGCAACACAAACAGGGAATTATTCTGCATCTTTTTAAACACGCACTGGAATGAGGCCATGGACATTTGTGAAGAACAGATCTGACACTGTCAAATCAAGGCCATGTAAATCTATGGGTTCGTTAAGTCAGTTCATACAAACAAAGATTTGATACATGCTGAACCATGGTGGTTTCTCTAGAACACACTGACCTGGCTATTCTCAGCCATTCAGTAGACACAAAAGAAACATGTTTGCTGAACCACTACAGTGGAAAGTTCAGAACTGAAGTAAAGCAAAATACAGTATTAAACTGAGAAAATCAAAGACATAGTTAGTAACATAGTGTTGATTATATCCACAAATTACAGAGGGTAGGACACTGATTATGTGACATGTTTCAATGCAGGTGGAAAGGGTCGAAAATGACCTAGTAACATGGTGATCCACAGCTTTCAAATGTAAGTTTTAATTCTAATGTTGGTATCTTACCTTAAGTGAATCTGGAAACGCAATTTATTACACTGAAAGAATCTTAACTATGACCAGTGAACATCTGTGGAATCATTTGAGAGAGAGTAACAGAATCAGTAGCTATAAATAAGAACAGGAAAAGTGTCTCTCTCTCTTAATTGGTAATTACAAAGGGATTCATGCAGGGTTGGAAAAAGGTTTATGCAATTAGGTCAAATTAGTTTTTGTATCATCTGCTTCAAAAATAGATTCACAGATTATATTGATTCAAGAGTTTCTTTCTTTTGCATGGCTTGCATACCTCAGTTTTGTATGTGTGGGACAGAGTCATATATTTAAATACTGAAACTTTCCAGTAAGAGTGGTTCAGTGTGCGTTTGGTCCCTTGAGAAATGTTGGTATCAACTCCTACACTATATACACATAGGTATATATAACATGTCATTGTTTCTTATTCCAATATCCCAGACAAGCAGTGAAATTTCAGAAGGCCAAACACACATAATATGCATAAAATAAAAGCAGCACATCTATAGCAAGGAATTAGAGCCGCTAAAATTAACAGAAAATACTCATTTTACTTTCCTTCCTTGTTTTTTGGCAGAAGGTGCTGCTGGAGGTGGTGGAGAGGAAGGAAAATCCAAAACATGTGTAGTTTTGTAATTCTTTGTCTCAGACACTGTTCCTGCTACAAGAAAAGACATCTAGAAAGAACTTCAATGAGCCCCAGTGGATTTCTGCTTTGCATAGAATAGTATAGATCAATCTCTTAATCCTTTTAAAACACTTGCCATTTGTTGGAAATAATTTTTAATGGATTAAAAAAATGGTTACAATTAAAAACTGGAAAAAATAATGGTGCAAAATGAGTTAACTGTGTGCTCTAGATATTTTTTCATGTCACCCAATATATATACAGTATTTTTATTAAAATATGTAACTTCTACACACTGTCCAGAAAAATAGAAATCATTCTTACAGATCTTATATGAAATTACTGAATGAAATCTAACATGTACAACTCAAACCAAAAATTGCGATATTCGTAATTTGGATATTTAGATTTTTATAGTATGTGTATTTCCTTACTCTGTAATTCTGTCATTTTCCTTCATTCTCAATACTGTATAAAGTTCTAGAGTAAAACATCTCTTTCACTTTAGGAATGCACAACAGACTTCCCTAGCTTTTATCTATAAAAAGCAGGTCCATGATACACTGTATTTTTTCCAAAATTACCAATGATAAATCTGTAAATTGTAGCCATTGTAGCCTTTTGATCATACACAAATGGCTCTCCCACAGTTCCTAAACGGACCAGCTTTTATTGTAAAAATCTAAAATAGCAGATCACAATCATACTTTACACACAAGTAAGAGTTTACTCAGATACCTACACCAGCGTATCTATAGCAGGATCTGCATTCAAGGGCATTTTAAAAGGCTCACGTACTCCCAGTGCATCTCTTTCAAAATGCAATAAATTGAAGTATTTGAAAACCAATTACTGACACCAATTTAATCTTCTGAGGGAGAGTAAAGCAGAACTAAAGCACATCAAAAGCCCCACTACCTGTCTTTCTACAACCACGAAGACAAGACTGCACACAAATTAGCTCTTCATGAACACTGATCTCCCTCCCCAAACCTTTGGAACGAGTCCACTCCATTCCTTCCACTCGGGCAGCCAGTTCCTCCTGCGGATGGAGGAAGGCAAATGGCCATTATGTCAGGCACAGACCTGAGTATTCACTGGAACCAGTTTCACATCTAAGGACATGGATGTCAAATGCAACTCCTGCAATAGCAAAATGCAACATGCAGACTCAATCCTGCCACTTTTCCTCCCCCTTCAAATAAAGCAGACTCATACTTTTTTCCTCTGGAGGACCCTCTGCATCCGCACGGAAGGGAGAATGAGCAATTTCCTCTACATAAACCTTTGTAAGAACACTCTTAGCATGAAGGAACAGATACTGTGTACATTTATCACTCAAAATTAAAGGAATCCACAAAAAAACTCCAAAAGCAACATTCTGACTTATAAATAGGCCAAATATTTTATGCAAACAGTTACGACATAAAACTGGGTATCATGTTATTTTCTGTATTAAAAGCAGCTACTAAAGAAAATTATTTCAAGGTTCTTTGATAATGTAATTTTATTCAAACTGTATTAAATTATGTATTTAATATGTATATTTAACTTTTTATAACTGTATTTTAAAAGACCCAAAGAGAAGCTAGTTACTCAGAACAAATACTTAATATACAATACTTGAAGCAACAAATATAGCAATGCATTCGACAAAAGCCCCTTTGGGCAAGTTGCACACGTTTAAGCAGATTGCTGCAGATTGGATTTGACTCTCAGCCAAGCTTGCAAGATGACAGAGAATTAACCTTTAAATCCACCTTCTTACCTAAAGAAGCCTTTATGCAAGGATACATTTATTTCTTACTCAAGGACGCCCTGAATATGTCCTTGTACTGTCATGTATTATGTAAGTACATACTGTTCAAAATGTAATTATGTTAAGTAGTACTTGTAAATAGAGTTCTCAACTTATTCATATGAGTGCATGTAAAATGTTCATAAATATGCTACAACCATCTCTGCTGTTACATTGTCCACATCAAATACTTACTAGAAATACTTTCTATAAATATATCTACAATGAGAAGTACTTATCAAGAATGTATTTTATACAACATTAACTTCCTCAGATTAACATGAAAACTTAATTTAAAAAAGTTTGACCTTGGTATCTAAAGTAATTTTCACCAGACAGAAAAAATATAGTCATGGTACCTATTCATGTGCAGACTGTTTCTTTGGAAACATGACTGAATGAATGTTTAAAGATGTGTTGCAACTAGAAGAAGAAGATGAATCCATTAAGTTTCTCAAGCAATAGACACGCTTTATTTGTATATTTAGGATTACACGTCAAAGAGGGATTAATGCCCAATCAACAGAAAGGAGATCAGAAGCCACAGATAACATAAAAGTCACGTACATCTCCATTAGAAAGCCACGTTATTTTTTACATCAAAAATTTCATGAACCAACCAAATTTTTGTAAGTGGAATTGTAGGACACATCGCATTACAACTAAAATTTAGAAGTCACAATAAATGAACTTCTTAAAGGAGTAGGAGAGCCATTTCAGATATGGTTTACTTAATTCAAGTAGAACACATATTTGACTAAATTTGAACTTCTCCAATAGCATTTGAAAATTCTTACAGAGACTAATACCCAAATACCAAAGTCTACATGACCAATAAATTTAAGGCTATTTATTCTTTTTTAATAAATTAAAAGTATAAATATATTAAAGTGTATGGCTTTAAACTACTCATAGAATCTTACAAAATGCTCCTTTACAAAAATCTGGCAATAACTGAAGTTTGGGATAAAATAAAAGCAGTGAACCTCTGTGCTGTAATGTCAATAAACTATATTCTTGTTTAAGTTTGGGTGCCATATATCTTTTGCACTGAACTGAAAAAATTATTTCTCTTGTTCCAAGAGTATTCAGCCTACTGCAAGAAACAGGAAGTTTTTAGATTTGAAGCCTTCTACAAAGACAATCTACCCAAATGGTCCATATGAGTGACTGTAGAAAAGGTATGCTGGCAGATAGAGGTCTCTGGAAAATTATGACTGGATTTCCAGACTTCCATCTTGACAACTCATGAAGAAAATCAGCCTACATCAATTGCAAGTTTTAGAGAAATAAGTCTTGAAAATACTCCTCAAACTCCTCTGCCCTGTAACAACAACAAAAAATAAAAGTCAGTTCTGCTTTGGATTTGTACCCTAGGAGATAAACTTTGTATAAAAAAGTTTTAGGAAGCTCCTGATAAGAATTGTAGAAAGTCTAATTTTGACTTACTCCCTACATTCCAATACCCTTCACCTTTCCCTGGGTGAGCTGACTCTTAGGACCTACTGCTAAGATAATTAATGGTATAGTAGGGGGTAAGGCAGCAGTGGTATGAGAGTGGCTTAACAAAGGTTTTCCTCAAGAGCTGCATATGCCTCCTCTTTAAAAACACAATTTTAGGTTCACTATATGGAAAGAGATTTGACATAACCTTTTATGTCTGAATACTCATTGAAACACTTGGGACACCTCTGCCTTTGCAGTTCTCAATGGACACTGTACATTTCAGTAGCTGCAAGTCCACTACATCAAACTAACCGTGATTTTTCATCTGCTTCTCGTAAAGGACCTTTCCGAAAGTCAGCTTCTGAAGGACCATCTTCTGCATTGCTGTTACGGGAATCTGTTGAAAAATTTAAAATGTTTATGAAATAAATTTTTAAATAATTTATCTTTTTTTAATTAGATGGTATATGGCTAGAAGCAATGTTTAACTGCAACCATGAGAATAAACAGAACACTTTACTTGGCATAAAGTAAAACTGAAAATGTTTTGCAATGTTAATCAATGTAGCATCAAAAAGATTCTTAGATATCACGAACTAATGTTTTGGTCAAACACAACAGTCATGTCAAAACACTGATCTTGACACAACAGCAACATAGCATTTTTTCTCCTAAAATTATATAATCACAAACCCAAAATTACAATGCATTTTCAATTTATGATATTGATCAATTACCTTACTTAAATGATAGTTCTTATCAATTGTGACTTATCAGTGAAAGTGTAAGAAAATATGGATTACTGCATAACTATTTCAGGTTAGTACATACGAGTGACAACTCACATCAGAAACCACCCCCTCTCAATCGCCCAGTAAGGTTCCTGACAAAACAAAGACTGCAAATGGTCCAAGTCATAAGAAAACTGCTTCAGGTCTTCCTGTATCTAACTGGGAAAGCCTAGGGGGTGAGAACATTCTTGTTCCTTTTGAACAACAAAAATGTACAGCAGAGCAGAGCAATCAGTGAAAAAGGTCAATCACTTTTAGACAGTCTGCAGCAAGAACTGTCATGACCAGGACATGATGGGGTCTGTTTCCTCAAAAAAGACACTGGAGACTGGAATCACTGCGATTGAGACAACCAGTGTCTAAGGAGTCACTGGATGCATCCACCTGCAACAAGTAGGTCTCTGAGGTACTACAGGTGGTAGCTGGAAAAGACATTTATTAAAGCCTAGGATTTATTTAAAATCTTTTTTTTTTTTTTAGCAGAGTACACATCAGTATAATTCCCTGAAGGAAAATGTAGGAGTTATTATATCAGAAAAGTACTATTTTTACACAGTACAGACTACACAGCATGAAATTATTAACAATGTACCTACTTTTGCAGCCTCTACTCTTTTTTGGAACAACCTGACCTCTCATTCTTTTGATTATTTCCATTCTGTTATCTGCTTACATTTTTATTTTTTGATTAAATGTTTTCCTTCTTAAAATTCCCTACACTTGTTCTCCAATATATGTAAGTAATTCATTCAAACCTTCATATTTCTGTTTCAGACAACATTCTTATCTTATAAAATATTAAAACAGACAGCTAATAAAACTAAGATCAATGACAACTGCCTATGAAATTATACAACTTATTGCAAAAACATAAAGGATATTAAAATACTTTACCTTTATCAGAATTATCTGAATCGTCTGAAGAAACCTGATCTGTAAAGAAACACCAAAATAGAAAAAAAAAGTAAGCATCTCTTGGTTTTATCCAGTATCTTAAATTGTACACAAAGATATTTTTATCACAATATATTAGTCTAAACACGTGCACATGCATGCACACACCACATTCAAAGAAAGTGAACACTGAAATACAAGGATTTTTTCTTGCATGAGTGCAAAGGTCATCAGTTTGAGCCTAATTATGTCAGCGCAAGATCTGTGGTGTAAAAAAGGTTATCTAACATTTCTAAAAGGCTTTCAACACAAAAGCCTCATGGAATGAAATACTTCACAACCCTTTCCAGTATGCAACATCCAATGCTTGGACAAATTTCCCTTGCAGTGCATACTTTTCAAAAGACTGTCTCTCTCTGTTAAATATAAGAAATTTATCTTCTTTCAGCATCTAGGAAATTTTATCTAAGAAATTTACGTTTTTGACTACCTGTGTTACAGTCAAGAAAGTTACGTATCTGTATGCATAACTAAATGTATTTATCTGTATTTATACGTAATTATATGTCTATATCTATGCAGCTATAGCAAAACTAAGTTTCAACTGACGTGAGTATTTTATTAACTGAAGTTTTAAAGTTTAAATTTACCTTTATGGGTCTTTTTCTTGGACATCTTTTTTGCTGAATGAGATAATTTTGTCTTCTTACTTTTTGGCTCTTTAGAGTTCTGAACAGCTGTGCCTCTTTTCTTGTGTGTTTTGACTTCTTTCCTCCTTTAAAAGAGATGAATGTACACCTTCTCTATTTTATGTACTTCTAATGCAACAGTAAATCTGAAGTATTTAATTCAGTCAAACAGTTGTCATTTTTTCAGACACATATCAGTAGTTAAACTGAAAAAAAATTATTCAGTTAAAAAGAAAAGTGCTATAGGAACACAAGATAAGAAAAATAATCACCGGGCTGAAGTTAAGCAAATGAAACTTCTGTGGTGGTAGGGATGGCATTCTTCCAGTCTGAGGCGTTCTGTGCTGTCATTAGCACAGTATTTTAACGCTTAACAGTGGCTTTATAAGAACTCTAGAATATTTATGCTTTTTCAGGATAAATGAAGTTCCTAATCATCTCACTGAAGTTTTGCCCCAAGGTGCTGTTCATCATAATTGTAACTTTATCAATAATTCAGTCCCCATTATTTTCAAAATATTTCATTACCGGTGATGGAAGTTTAGTTTGTGGGAACATTCTGGACATAGTCCTGAAAAACACAAAAAGAGAACATGGCAGGCAAGAATCTGATAAGCATAATTAACAAAACTACAAAACTGATTAGAACTAGATCTTTTAATATCAGCAGCTTTTCCTTCAAAACACTAGTTACAATGTAATTGCAGCCAGGATTGAAAACACACATGATGAAAGGCTTCAGTAAAAACCCAGACTTTACTAAATGTGAAGGAAGATCGCAAGTTTAGCACTGGCAACTCTTCATTAAAAAAGTATCAGTGCTTATCACGTACAGACATCCCATTTATGGATCCTTGTGGACAGATCAAATTGTTCTGCAATTATACTGAAGACCCATAAATCTCTTAGAGCTTTGTCAGAGACCAAGCATTCCCACATGGATTGTCTTGTGCACAGAAGGAAAAAATCCCCCCACTATTCACTCATTTTACACAAAGTAACTGTATAAACTGGGCTGAGTTTAATTATCTGATGAACATATCATAATGCACACAATACTGAATTAGAGAATCCCAGTTGAGATGTAAGAATTGAAAATTATTTAAAGACTGAACTTTCGTAAGAAAACACAAATATTTGAAATAAAATCAGTAGAGCTAAAGGTATGCAAGAAGTTGTCTGGTCCAAAGCCCTAAGGACTTCTAAGCCAAGAACCTGAATGAGCAATGACAATGCTGAAATTCTCCTTGCCATGTAGTATTGTCCATTAAAACTAGAGATGTTTCTACACGAAGCAGCTTATAGCCAATTATTCTAATTTTATGACACGCCACTTACACAGAATGAAGTGCTCAACCTGTAACAACTTAGTCATATATAATGATAAAAGCTGTTCTCCCTAAATCAAGAGCATCATACTACCATCTCTGATTAATTTGAAATGATCTCCTATTCAGCATTTGTCATGAACTCATTATCATCGGGTCTCACTCGATAGCATTCAAAGTACAAGATACTTGTCTTCTTTTAAGTGTACATATCCTTGAAGGGCTGACTTACTCAGTTTCACAAGTGCATTCCTCTTTTCGCCATGTTCAACGTAACCAAAATTCACCTCCCAGCTCTTCAGACCTTCTTCCTCATCACAGTGTTTATTTCCACAGGAAAACTGACCTGTAAAGAGTCAAAACCAGCAAAACCAGCGTGATTCAGTGATTAACATTAATAGATTTGGGGTTGTTACTTCCAGTTCTGCTCAGTTTTTGCTTTTTGTTCTCCATTTCTTTCAAATAAAAAACCCCCACAAATCTAAAAATAACATCTAGATAAAGGAAACAATAACAGGGAACAACAAAGCAATCAATCATACTTGTCCAATATTGCCTATTTGCAAAGAAAAAAACGTAACTGTGTTTTTGTATGGATGAATGCAGGGATGAAGGTGTATGTTATGAAATAATAAACCTAATAGTGAACTCTGAAAAAATGAATGTCACTAGGATACATCCTATATACCCTAAATGATTACTGACTTAGCAGAGGATGATGGATCAGAAGCTGTGATTCAGACATGTATCTTTAATGACATCAAACTATTCAAAGTATCACATTTGTACAGTATGAAGATGCCCACATGCTTTTTACGCAACTAGTATACCTATAATATTAATTACATATTACAATTTGTATTTTAGTGACTAACCATAAACACCTTTTTTTAAGAAAAGGAAATCGAACTTTGTCAGAAATGCTATGTCAGCTTAAAAGCTTCCTTTGGTTCATTATGTGAAAAGCAACACTGATTTTAAAACAAATCTGCACATAATCAATTTTGTTTACACCACCAAAGTCTCAACATTGGGGTAATAAAGACTCATGTATTCCCTTGGCAGAACACTGATTTGTATGCAGAGCAGGCAGAAAGGATGTGTATTAATAGGCTCACAAGCAGGACTGTTGGTGAACGATTAACCTCAGAAAATTCTGCTTAAGCAGCTAACTAATGGATTGGCAGTGTCCTCAGATACTTCAGTTCTGTAATGAAACACCACTTGCAATGCAAACATTTGAGGTAAAAAAAAACCCAGAACTCTCATTAAAAAAGCAAGTTTCGAATTAATACACATTAAGTATGTTTAACCCTACATAAGGTATGGCTACCAGTACCCTGTGTTATAGCAACCTCCTGTATGACCTCCTTTCAAAACACTTGTGGCAAAGAGTGGAAAGAAAAGCCAAAGAAATAATTTGGCATCTACAATTAGTAATACAAGTGACACCTCCTCTTTCACTTACCCTAGCCCTTCTTCTTCATGACCATGCAAAGACAGCTATCAAATGCAAAGCAACCAACATGAGTACTCCATTCCTGCATTCCCTTGTTACCACCCCCACACCTTAGTACAGCTCACCGGCAGTGGGGCTCATCTGTACACAGCTACATCAGTACATACAGTACATACACTCAGTACATACAGTGCTAATGCTAATTAGCAGACAGGCAGGGGTCGATGTGTTATTACATTTAATTAAAGCAATTTATATGGCTGATTTATATTTTAAAATAGCATAAAAGACCCACGGCTTTTTTTAAAGGATTGTTTGGAACCACAGTCGGAGAGAGCGTCCGACACCCGCGAGAGGGTTGGGTTCTCACACCCCCCAGTGGTGAAAGAGAGGATTTATCCACCCTTATATTCCAATTGCTCACTTTTCATTGCGATTTCATTAAAAAGCTTGAAGTACGTAATTCTGCACTCGCTCCCACATTCTAAAATATGGAGTACCACATATTAAAAGTAAAAAGCTATAATTTTTTCCCCACCAAGACATAAAAACAATGTACTTCTCATTAAATTTTAATTATCTTGTTAAAGTATTCAATAAAGCACGTAATTGTATCAAATGTAACTACCCATTAATATAATCTGTAGTGCTGAATGTGACATAAGAATACAACTGCCTTTAGAGGCTTTAATCTTTACAGTTTAAAAAACCCCACTATTAATGTTCACGCTTTCTACTGTGAAATAAACTTTTTTTTAAAATTATAAATGCATTTCTAACTTTTTGAAATACATTACAGCAGAGGTGTTTACCGAATACAGCTGTTTATAGAACTATAACTGAGTGATACTGATCAACAGTACAACTCCATGCAATCTTCTGGTGTGTGTATCCATGACTTCTGAACACCACATGAGTATGGGGATCCACCCCCAGGAACAGCAACACCTCATTCACCTCTTTTCTTGCTTGTTCAGCAAGTTGAAGAAACCCAAGCTACTCAGCCATGGAACAAGGACCACTGTGCAAAGTCCCAGTAACACACTGGTAAGATTTCGCACCCAGAATCAAGCTACTGATTTAGAGACAGGATCAGCAGACGTGAAAACCATTCCCACTAAAGCTTTCAAAACCAATTTAGCCTAAAATAGGTATCACACAAGAAAGTTAATTAAAAAGTTAACGTTTTGCAGAACAGCACTGAAGAAACTGTTAATCAGTAAATTATTTCCTGAGGAAGACTACTGAGAGACTTCAATTACAGGTATCAAAGGCTAATGAGGTGGCAAAACTACTAGAGAAAAGCAGCTAAAAAGCCCATCCATTAAATCCTACATCTACACCAAATGCATTATGGTGGTGCCCATTACAAAACTGACCTCGTGAAAATTAACTATATGCTCTTTTAATTGTAATATGTGCAGGATCAGTGTGCAATCTAAACCTATGTGGCATAAAACAACAAAGCTGGAAGACAAGTCAGTTTATTGTATATTATTATCTGATAAACTTACCAGTACTGTCAAGTATTATCTTACAAAATTATGTCGAAAACCAGCAAGAGAAGCATCAAGAAGAATTGTAATACAAAATGAAAGACAGCAATACCTTTTCCTGAAATTACTTCTTTTTCATGTCGCCATCTAAATCCAAACTGTTAAGATAAAAACCAAAACTGAGTTGTGAACAGTCAACATATTAAGCACAGTAAAGAGTAATTTCAGTTGATTCCTGTCCTGCACGTGGCTCATCCATTTAATTCTGGTCAGGAAAATTTAAATTTTTCTCTTTTAATTAAAAATATCTCTTCGCCTCTGCTCGCCATAATGGTATTTTATTTATAAAAATATTTTGAATATTTTTATTTTTACAGAAAGTCCTCCATGTTGAAAAACAATTACAAAAGCAAACATATTAACATTTCCAAGTGGAAGACAAGTTGGCCTAGAAAGCTGGAAATAAAAACAAAAGAATAAAATGCATTTTATTTAATGACCAGGTGTCAAACAGATTTCATTTCTTAGCAAACAGGAGACACTTCCAATCTGTTAAGCTACAAAACAAAGTACCGAGACAGCAAATAAGAAATTCTCTAGGAAAATAAGACAACAATGGGAACATTTCCAGTCCAGTGCATATCAAATAAAACTTAAATGCAGAACACCCTCCTGGTGCTGCACTGCAAAGCTGACAATAGAACTGAACTATCTGACAATACAGACGGTCATTTATCAGCCTCAAAATTTGCAGACAAGATGCACTGAAGGTTCAAAGACAACCTTGACCTAGAAAATTCTTACCTACGGAAAATGTAAGGAGTAACAGACCCATCACAAGCAAGAGCTGTCAGAACACTCTTCCACTGTCTCTACATACCATCACACCAGAGGTTCACATTGGCATTTCTGATTAAAAGGAAACACCAAGTGAAGACTAAGCCAGACTGGTCATCAGCAGGTGAAGTGGCCTGGGAGCAAGGAGGGTGAGTAAGTCTCCAGCTCTGGGTATGAGAGCACCTGTGAATCTCTAGGGATGAGAGCAGGGGAGTCCCAGCCACACGTGTGTGTGTGTGTGTCTGCATATCCATGTGTGTGAATGAGTAAAACAGTCTGGACCAGCAACTGGAATGTGGCTGTGGCCTTACGGGTTTGTGTAAGAAGCTTGGGGCTTCTTACTGTTTTCTTCTGAGCTTCAGTCTTTGAGAAGGTGGTTCTATTTATTATTCAGATTCTCAAAAGAGACTCTCCCATGAAACTGCTCGTTACAATAACCCAGTCCTTTGCAAAACAGTGGCTTACTTCAGAAGAAAAGCTCCTAAAGAGATCTGAGCTACAATCTCTACACAGGGATCTTTAGAAAAATTATCTGACTAGAAGACTTTGGCTAGGAGCAGAACAACTGCAGCTGTGAAAAGACAGATGAGCACGTATGTGCAAGTCTCAATCTGTGCAATATATGTATTTAAAACATCACAGAAAACCGACCTCCAACTTTGCTCTGACATTGATTAGCACGATATAGAATCACAGACTCAAAGTAACAGCCCAGGTTGGAAGGCACCTCAACAGACCACCAGGTTCAACCTTCCATGGGGAAGGGAGCCCAGATGAGATTATCTATCATCCTGGGCAATTGCATTTGAAAAACCTCCAGCCATGGGGATTCCACTGTGCTGCTGGGGAGGTTGTTCCAGCAACTGAATGTTCTCATAAAACATTTCTTTCTTATATCAAGATGAAGCCTCAAAATGTAAAGCATCAACAACTATCATGCAAAAGGCTGACTAGCTGAGAAGCTTATTATCTACCCTGCACCTCTCATAGCACCTGCACTGCAAAACAGAAGGCACGGAGGGCTAAAGATATCCAACTTCCAGTTTCTGGAAATTCAGAAAAAAAAATAAGGAGGAAAAATCTGAAAGCACAGACTGTATTCCATGGGTACGAATGGGATGAGCAGCTTATTTAAGACTTCCAAGAAAAAAGCCTGCTTTGAAATCCTTCTGTACTGAACATGGGCATGGATAAATCAGTCATTGAGAAAAATCTCATCTTTTTTTCTACTTTTAAAGAATATCTAAGAAAGGACTTTCATATGATCAGAATGTATTTGACAAAAGAAAGCATAAATTTTTTACAAATTCCATGACACAGCAGTTATGCTGACATGGCAATTCCAAAAATATAGGTAATGACTTTGGAGCACAAATGGGAACTGAGAGTGACCTCAAAGTTAGGACAGACACACTCGAAGTCTGACAGGGAAATACTGTTCACACAACACAAGACAAAAAAAAAAAAAAAAGAAACTGGGGCAGAACAGTTTCCCACAAAAGACAGCAAACATATGGAAACTTGGCACAGTAGCGAGAGAAACAAAATCTGTAAGCATGCTCAAGGGAAATCAGCTGGGGGGATGGAGAGGACATGGAGGAATACGAAATAGCTATAGGAAAATAAAATTCAGTCAAAAAAAGGAGGGAAGGCATCTTCAGCATTTTAGTTTTTGTTAATTTTAATTAAATTTTTGCATTTTACTGTCCCAACTGTCTTTAGATGACTGCCATTTTTTCTTCTTAATAGAGCTAAGCCCAATTCTTGCAAATATTTACCAGTGAATGTAATTTTCAATAGTATAAATAGTCTAAAAGAACTATACAGGCTGGGTTAGTGTGTGCTAAAAACACCAAGACGCATCTGAGTTCAGCACCAGTCTTTGGAAAATCACAATAGAAAATTAGTGTATACTCTTTCACTAAGAAGTTAGCCAGCCAAAAACTCGGGGGGAAAAAAAAAGGCTGTTCCATTGAAGACGAAAATGTGGTGCTGGAATTGGGCTGTTTCTCCTAAGAAATTCTATTTTTTACAAGGCACATAAAAATTCTGTTTCCACAAACAGAAAAGAACAACCAGCAAAAGATGCTGCTTTTAGAGTAGACTTTTCCAAAATTGTTTCTGCCAGCACTCAAGTACAAATTCTAGACTTTTTTTTAACAGTAACATTCCATGGGTTTTCAGGCTTCATCTACTGCTCCTCTCCAAGCAACCTCTCCAGCCTTCTTTCTTTAACCCCTTTGCATTTCCTGCTTTTCACACACAATGTACCTCTTCATAAAACATCATCTGACAGAAATGTTCTTATTTCCACAGAAGCACATTTTTGAAGCAGTAACAATGCTTGGATTCAAACTGCTGCTGCTTATTAAGTAACTTGACAAATTCTCACAATTCCCTTTCTATGGAAGGGGTACCAACATTCTGGTTTTACAACATATCCACAGTCATAAGGCAATTTTTAAAAAGGGTATACTTCAAAAACCAAGATCATTTACACTAATGAAAGATACCTTATTCTCTTTGTATCTGCTGAGATCTGCTATGCAGTATTCTTTGAACAATTTATCATAATACTTCTTTGCAAGCCTCTTCTCCCTAAAACAAAAAGTATTATTTTTTATTAAATGTAGAAGACAACACAATTCACTTTACATTGTAATGACATTAGTAAGACAAAGACAAGTTGTTTCATCAAAAGAACACAAGTTGTAGACCTAGAAATGCAACAGATACACAATCATTAAACTAAGGAGTAATTTCCATAAAACTGGAAAAATAAATATAAAAATAAATCCACAGTACATATTAAACTGTATTTTCTCGAGCTCTGCTTTCTTTAGAGTTTTTGAACAGTTATTTGCATCTCAGAGAATCACTATTATTTATTAGTTCTTTCTGTCATCAATTCATGTTGGCATTTGAGCAATACTACAAAATGAAAGACCTTCTAATGGTCTCTCATTTTCAAATGCATCAAAGATCAAGGAATGATCACTAAGTATGCACAGTAATTCTTAATTAGTAGGGGAAACAACAAATTTAGTACAAGTGATCTAAAAATAACATATCCCATAATAGTTTCAGGTACCAATTCATGTCTGCTTCATCCTCTTCATTCCACAGGAATCTATGGTTTTCTCTAATAACATCAAGATCCGTCTTGTCATTTGCTCTATAAAAGGACACATCTTTATTTAGTACAATGTAACATTAAAATGAAAATCTGTCAAATATTCATTTGGTAACCATCAATATTTTACTGTTCTGATCTCCACCTCACAGCATAAAGGAATATATAGCTATGAAATAAAACTATCAAAAATGCATTCCTGGCATACCTCTTCCCAAATAAAAAAACTCATGGTGGAAAATGGCCACTGAAATTGTGGATGACTTGATCCTGTCTGAAAACACTTTCCATACTCTTCATTGAAGACAGTGATGTTAAAAGGCAGTTGCAGATAGCTCTAAAGAAGTTATAATTATTCTGGACAATGGATAGCAATTTTGCACTTTTCAGAAGTATTTCAGACTGTTATTTTGAAGGTACTGACAGGTATTTCTCAATGTACCCTCCATTAATGATTACCTGTCATCTTTCCTTTTACATAACAAAACAAGAATAATTCAGCTCATGGTAAGTTCTTCTCTAAAAATATGAAAACAAAACGAAACAAGGCAGTTTTGTGTTTGGGTACTTCCAATTGCTGTAGTTACCATTTGTGACCAAAATAATTAGTAATTTGATACACAGCTACATCATCTCTGCCCCCAAAGCCATAATATGTATTTATCAGCTTTACATAACAGGGGAGCTTTGGGGTCAGGAGGCGAACGTTTGCTAATGGTTCTCACCCAGATCGTCGGAAATCCTCTATTTTGCCGCCATAGTATAAAATGTAGTCATGCACAAACTTTTTATGTCTTGCATACTGAATAAAGCAATTAAGGATCATTTCAGAACTTATTTCCTTTTACCATAGTTTAAAACTAAAAAAAAAACCCAACCAAAATACTTTTATTAAGAGAAAGATTTTTCCTCTCACAAACAGTTCAGTAATTTCCAAAAAAAGGAATGGAATTAATGCAACCCAAACAGCAACTTTTACTTAATAACCTCTCATGGAAGCTAATTCTCAAATACAGGAATTCAAGGCAATTTAATCTTTAAAACCTCATTCATCATTTACAAAACTGTCTTCTTTTATCAAAGATGCTCTGTATGCATATACACAGAAACTTGGTTCATTTTTTCAGCTGTGATTTAGACAGCAGCTTCTTTGTACCCCAGTTTTGGTTTAAAACAGGTTTGTACTTTTCTAATATAAAAACAGTCTGGCTACTAAAATGGAATAATTTATTACATTTTTACCAGAAACATACAAACAAAAGTTGTATGATTTGGTTTGGAAATGAAAATAATGGAAAAATATTAAATGCTTCTTAGAACACTTTGGGCTCAGAAGCATTATTTGAAACACATTTTGTACCATAATTTGAGCAAAATGTGTAATAACTTATTCAGAAAGTGTCTTCACAAATAAAAACTTTATACATGCCTCCTTAAAAAAGTTTTCAATTAACTTTTATCTCAACAGCAGAAAGAAGCTCCTCTGAAGAATGACTCAGTATCTGGTGCTGCACTGTCACCTGATGTGATAACTGAGAAATCTCAGTATTTTGCCATAATGGATAACCTGTGCCCCATCTTCAAACTTAGAAATGAAACAGAAGGATACAGCATCCATCGATATCAAGTGAAATCTTCTTTTTCTTGCTTCTTCCCTGTTAATAACAAACATGTTTCAGTGAAAACTATCCTTCCATTAGGATGAAAATGTCTCACAAAAGCAATATATAAAAGATACCTATCACATTCTTCAGCTGCAAATTGTCTGTGAACCACACTGCCTTGTTTTGCTTTTTGGAATGGCTTTATCAGAAGAGCATCTTCTTCTTTTCTAAAGGTAGGTGGGAAAAAGGAAGAAAAGTTAGTCAAAAACTTTTCCTAAGTAATAAAATTTTCATATGCCAAACTTTGCACTATCTTTGCACTAGTAACAACTGTTATATTGCTATTTTCTACAAGAATAAAATGAAACTTCAGAACCAAACTCAGCTCGGACTTCACCTCATTTGCAGAACAAAATCAGAAAGGCATTTGCCTCCAGTAGGCATTTAAAGGCAATTGCTTCAAACAGCAATTTGTAATATTATCACTATAAAACCACAATGAAAAAACCTGGAAGATTCCTCAGTTTCGCTCTGACATTTAAAGTCCTTTACAAATCTCAGCTACACAGAAAAGTAGGAACAGGAAGGACAGTGCATTCACTGAATGAGACTGACTGGCAGTAACCCTATTCCACCCTTTCTTGCCAATGTCTCAACACCTCATTAAACAATTCTGCCTCTTGTAGTGCAATCACAAGAATCACAAATTTAAAAGTCAATTACCATGTTGTGAACCGTACTTGACAGTAGGCAGCTAAAATTACTTTTAGAGTTCAACAAAGTAATAAAAAGTTAAAGATACAGCTGCTAAAGGGTATATTTAGTTAATTTCATTCATGAACTTAGGTGAAGAAGAGATTTTTCCTAATTATCAGCAGGCAGCAAGAATGGAAATCAGAAACCTGAAGAAAGCAAGCCAGGGAGTATTTTTCTAGCTATGGAATATAGGACTCCAGAAACTAAGGGTATAATTTACTCAAAAGGATCAGTAAGCACAAAATTCCCATAAGGAGGCTCTATAAAAGAGCAGTTTGAAGAGAATTTAAGACTACTATTTTCCTTAAAGTGAAAATAAATAGCATGATAGAGCAAGAAAAGGAACCCACATAAGAGCCCTATTGGGAATCAGCAGTGGTGTGCCAGAACAAGGATAATGACAGTATTTTTGAAAGGCTCCTAATGGTTAGTTAATATTCCACCTAGAAAGTGGAATGGTGGAATGTGCAGTGGCATCTAAAGAAAATGAAATCTGAACAAAACCAGTCACTATTTTAACAGAGAACTGCTGTATTTATAAAATAAATGAAATGGCACAATGGCTATTATTCCAAAGATTAAAACATGTAGTTTTTTTCCCAGAATGCATTCAGACACTACAAAACTCATTCTTTCAATTCTTCTATAAATCAAAAATACGCAAGAGTCCTAGGAAAGTTTCCAGAAAGTCCTCTTAAATAAAGTCCAACAGAAGAGCAAGGGAGAGACAGAAAAAAGTAAGAAAAGTATATGCAAAGTGTAGGCCAAATGTTCAGTATGGTGCAGAAAGTGTCAAGGAGTTACAATAGAAAAGCAAAATAAATACATAAATAAAAATCTTTACAATACAGTAAGATCAGACTACAAAATTCCAGGTCACTAACTGTGCAAACCACTGCAAGTTTGGCCAAGGTCATCTCAAATAAGAGAAGTGCAGATACATTTCAAGGATTGATCACAACACAATTTACCAATTCCCAGGTGTCTTCACAAATTAAATAATAAAGGAGTAGCATCAGTTCTTCACTTTTTTTCTTTATGTGTTTTATATCTACAAAGCCTGCTACCACTTGGCCTGTTTTGCCTCACTCTCCTAGCAGTTCCATTTGTCCTGATGGATCACAGTGATGTGAACAGTGCTGCCAAAACCCAGCAGTGGATACTAATGCTTGGAAAAACAAAACACTCTGCTCCAAGAATTGAGGGGCAAATATACACCAGATGGAGATGGCAGAACAGATCTTAATCAGCTGCCCCTAGGAGATGACAAGCTTTGGCAAGCTGGAGATGAGGAGATGCAGAAATCAAAGAGATTGATTTTTTCAAAAACCATTTCAACACCAGACCTTATATACAACAGCATCATCTTCTATGCACACTAAGAGGCCATTTGTACAAAATACATAATGCAAAGTGTTAATTCTGTACTACATTACCTTTTAGTCTTTTGCAGAGACTTCTCTTCACTCTCCTCATCACTAAAATCAGAATCATAGCCTCCATGGCCATGTGCCTGAAAATAATAGACCAGTCAATATATCTGCTAATGTAATATGGATATGGCATAATTACAAATCAGTACTGTCCATCACGCATAAATAAAAGAGAGAACGACAGAGAGCAAGTGAACAAGTGCAAATTCTCACGTCTAAGCCAAACAAAATTCTACAGACAATGCAGTGTATATTCCTGATAACACATGGCAAAGAAAGATCACTTTATAAAATAGATCACTTTATAAATAATTTGTATGCATATGTCCTCATATTAATCTTCACATAGATGCGGAAAACTAAATGTATGATAAATACCTTGGGTTTTTGTTTTCTAAACAATGTTCCTTAGGTGAGAGAAAGGTGAATATTTTCCCAAGGAGTCTTTCAGGGGGCTGGGGGACAGCAAGTGATATGCCCACATAATAAATGAAGAAAAATGGGAATAAAAGTTTCTTGGGCTGTGACACAGCATTTTAGACCATTAGATCTTACACGGGTAGCTGGAAACAATAACTGATTGAATTTGAATTTGAATTTGAATTTGATTGAAACAATTCTGATTGAAACAATAACTAAAATACAAAACAATATGCCTGCAGAAATGTATCACCTCATCAGCACAACATTCCTACCAGAAACTGAAACGTTTTCCACACTCTCTGGGACTACAATGTTAAATTAATGCATATAAGAAAACCAAAATATCCATATCATAATGCTTTTGAATGACCAAGCACTGACTGATGCTCAGATCTATCACCTCCATTTTTCAAGGCACAGTTCCATGTTCAATTCCTTCAGAAGAAGCAATGGCTTAAGTATATCCCATCTCCTCTCCCTCACTCCTACTCTGGTACCTTCCTTCCAAGTGCTCAGTTACAGCTGTGAAAGTACACATGAACCAGATCAAACAACTCACCCAAGTTACAAAGGAACCTATGCAAAAAAAAGATTATTTTAACCCAGATAAGTTTCCTTGCAGTTCATCCCGAGTCCCCACAACCTACACCAGCCAGCTGATGGGGCAGCACAGGGAAAGAGCAGCCAGAGCTGGGAACTGTGTAAACCAGCACCGACTCCAACAGAGGTAAAAACAAGAGGGATGGTTATTAATATACCTGCATGTGGAAAGGTTCAACACACACTATCTAAGTATCTTGGTAAGTAAGACTGTGGGTAAGAATGGGTTAGAAAACAAGCACGTTTGACTCGGTTGATTCTTACATTACCTACAATCATATTCCTCCTCAGCCAAAAAGCTGAGAAAAACAAAATCTGAAAAAAGACACAACTCCTCAGGGTGATTTTGATGAGGTGCCTTCTCTTGATGCAAATGCCTTGCAGAAATGCCATGCTGAAGAGTCAGCTGTATCCTCTACTGACACCAACAACGAGCTTGTGTCGTGTACAGTATGTAAAACACTATCTTCTCAAACTGACAGTGAAGGACTGTTTTAAAGATTTTTAAAAATATTATTATTTTAAATTATTATTATTATTATTAATAATAATAATAATCAAACACTTGAATGTTCCTCCCACTCTTCTGGATGCTTCTGAAGAACACATAACTCTCCTATACATATCTATTTGAACAAAAGCAAATCAGAACTTTTTTCTGAACTGTCTTCTATTTCCCAGGAGACATAAAAATTGTCCATTACTAAACAAAACAGAAAAAAACCAAAAACCAAACAACCCCCAAAACAAAACAAACAAAACCCCAAACCAAACAAACAAGTGCAGCAGATGTCTGCTATAAAGGGTCCTCAAGCAAAGGCAGAAAAGCAGCAACAATGTAGTCTCACAGCTAGCTGGTTCTAGCCACCAGCGTGTTACTACTTCTGTTAATGAAGCTTATGAGGTCTTTAGAAAAGTCTGAACACTCTATGAGTATGCAGCAAATATATTTATACTAGGCCTCTAAATTTAAAAAATGTCATGCTAATCTGGAAAAGTTTTAAATTGCATTAGTAATGCTTCCCAAATGAACATCAAGACCTTCCTTCACACTCAAAAGGGAAGAAAGTCCCAGCCAACACCATGAGCATGAAAGCATTAGACAGATGTACTGAAATGGGCAAGAAGAAGAAAGCTCAAATGAAAGGAGATTTTCACAAAGCAGTTGCCCTTGGATGATGTACCCCAGGAAAGAAGTACACATCCTCAGTGATCAGCTCTCAAGTGATTCCAGGAACGATTCAAAAAAAAAGAGAAAAGATGCAAGAAAAGCTGCTCCAACAGAGTCATACTGTAGGGCTCTCAGAAGTTGATGACCGCCTTTTGTAAAGCTGACTGTGAATGTAAGGGCAGGTATGGCTGAGGACTAGGCTGCTCTTCCAGCAAGAAAGCTCTTCACAGCTTCAGACATTCCTCTGAATGACTACAATACCTCAAAGATAAATTCAGAGGGAAAAAGAATACAACCCATGACTGATGTCCTGACACTTCTAGATCACTCCTCCGTTGAAGACAGCAGCAGGATCGATAGGTACTGCACTGGGGCTGGGTTTGACATCAGCCGCTCCAGCACTGCTGGACCAGACTCGCAGAGATTGGGACTGAATGATTTCTAACCCGACGCCTTAGGATGATACCAAGATGGCCTGACTGTTGGTAAAACATACCCAGTTCATTTCATGAACTCCATCAAAGAATCTCATCCATAAATGACAATGTGAACAGACACCTACTTAATACCGTAATATTTCATGACAGATTTCTCCCCTTCTGCACACACTAAAAAAAAGCCAGACAACAATCCCAAATAAGGAAAATGTGTTTAATATTTAATTGTAGAAAAAGAAGAGCAGACACCAAAGCTTTGTGCCCAACCTAGCAGATTTAGACATGAACATGCATAAAGATCAACAAAATTCAAAATAACTACTTTCACTATTTAATAAACCCTTAAATACAAACTTTGCTTTGGTGTAATTTGTCAGATTCAGAATGCTTCTAGTAAATTATTAATATAAATAACCAAGTATTTTATCAAAACACAAACCTGAAAACTATGTAACTTAAATGGTACAGTGTATTTTGCTGTTGCACCAACTTTGAATTTTTTATTCCCAGCGAACAAAACAAACTGAAACCACAAAATTAAAATTAAATTAAAACAAGCGCAAATATGCTTTGGGGTACATTCAGCTCACACTTAAGTAATCCAAACATCTTGGATTATTTAACAATGAAACAACTGGAGACAGAACAAAGTCCACTTAACTCTGGGCTCCTAAAACCCATACAAAACACAGTAAATTTATGAACGTTGATATCAGACTGAGATAACAACTCTTGATGTCAATACAGGACACTACAAATTGCCCAGCACTGCATTCACAGCAGGTATTTGTCTCCAGAGAAGGTCTCCTTTAAGCCTCTCCAATGGGGTACATACACATTGATGAAATGGACACATCGCAGTTCATGTTGACTCCTGACCACAACATGTGGCTGAACAGAAAACAACAGTCAAAAAGAAGAAAAATGGGCAAAACAATCCTGTAAAATATTCCCAACGCGTGGCTCCTGACCTCGGGCCTAGTCTTGTCACTGCCCTCATAATCAGCGCTCCCATCCTTCCCTTTATCTGCCCAGCACGCAGGTCTGTGGTCGTGTCTGCTTACAGCCCACATGTGGCCCAGAACCCGCCCGAGGGCTCGTTTTAGTACAAACTATTTGGGGAGGGTCTGAAGGAAGCACAGGATCTATAAAAAGACTTGAGGAGCCATCCTGGATGGCTACAGGATGCTGTGTGGAAGGTCAGAATGCTTCAGTGCAACATGCTCTTCCCTCGATGTTGTCTTTGAAGCTTTGCCAGCCCTAGTTGGGGGAAAAACCTGAGAATAAGAACACCTAGCTTCAAACCTATTCTTCCTTGTAAAACCAATTATAAGGAGTGCCTGCATATACTTACTGTACAGTGAGCGGCCCTAACAAAGAGAAAACGCACTCACAAGATACTGCTCCTTTATTACGGCTATGAAAGAAAAAGTAGGAGTAAAAGGTAGGTCACGGCAGACCACGACATCGAGGATTAGAGCTTTGTGGAGTTCCACGGAGAAACCGAACTCCGGCCCGTGTGGGTCGCACGCAGCTTCTGATGCCATTCTTTCTCACTTGCTTTCCGCCAAGTGGCCCAGCGCTATCCCAGCCCGCCTGACCCGTCCTCCGCCGCCGGAGCGGGGCACAGGCACGACCCCGGCTAC
>VZRQ01002554.1:339648-356272 GCA_013397975.1 Machaerirhynchus nigripectus
CGCGGGGGAGGGCGAGGGCGAGGCGGCACGGGAGAGGAGGGGAGGGGAGGGGAGGGGAAAGCCGCTCATCATGTTTAGGGGCGAGGGGAGTCTCCCTGCCCGGGAACCCGGTGAGCGGCCCCGGCTGCCGCGGTCTCCGCCTCTGGGAAGGTAGGACTTTGCCGCAGGGGCTCAGAGAGGCCTCAGTGCGCCCCTCTCCTTCCCGGCCCAGGTCGCCCCCACATCATCCCCGGCGCTTTCGGGCAGGGCAGTCCCTGTGCTGGGGGCATGGGCTTAGACCCCGCTGTGGGTGTCGGGGCCCGGCGGAAAGGTTCCTTCGGGAGGCATCGGGGAGGCGGGGGTCGTTGTTCTGGAAGGGACCTCTCGTGGAGAAGGGGATCCCTCAGCGGGGGAGGCCCCGGGAGGCGCTCTACGGTGGGCAGCAGCTGCCAGGCGTGCCCGGGAGATGCGCGCTGCCCTCGGCGTGGCACAGACCGCGATCGCAGCCTCGGCACGGCGATCTGTAACTGATTTCTGCCTGTGCCAGCGGCTTCTCTTCTTTTCAGTCGCATCTCGCAGTTAGAAGAACGAAAGGCAGTATGTGACTCAGTTTCCATGTGAGGACCGACGGCAACTGGGCGATAAGAGTTTGGGAGCCTGTGTGTTGCATCATAAAAAGGAGCTTTCTGAACCAAAAGTGTTTTCTGATAAAGTAGCTGGGAAACACCCAGTCTTCGGCATTAAGTCATCAGATACAGCAGTTAGCTGTCAAGGAATTTATAGTTTCCCATCAAACACAACCTGAACTGCTGAGGTCTGAAATGCTGTAATCCATCACAGGTACTTTCTTCTGGACTATGTTAGAGTTTCCAGTTGTGTTATTGATTCCTGAATAGTTAAACCACAGATACACTTAATATAGGGAAATACTAAAAATTTGAATACTGCTGCTGTCCTTTTAATATGCGAGTTGTAAAATCTAAGTTGTAGGTAGTTGCTTTTCCACAGTAAGGCAATCACACATCATAGTTGACAGTGTATCTTCTTACCGTGGCTACCGAACCTCCGTTTCCAGAATTATTTTTTCTCCCGACCTAGTGTTTGTGTTACTTGTTATGTCATTATTGCTGTGAAGGGATGTAAAGATGATGCTGAAGTATCCTGTGGAAGGGAACTGAGTGGCACTATGCTTATTTGAGTGCATGCAGTATTCTGCTGAAGTCCTACTGAATGCGGCCCGTTTCCTCTAAAGGGCAGAGACTCTGTTGCAAAAATGGAATTATCCTAATTAATAATTTAAATATATCAAAATAAATAATGTATACCCTCAAAGCTGTAATAGCAGGCATCTTTTTGTTGTTCCTGTCTTATGGAAATGACAGACTGCTTTAGTGTGAATGAATCCTGACGTGATTCTGGAAAGTGGGCCAACATATCATTGATTATGCACTTTGAAGAAGAGTGGGAAAGGTAGAGGAAAGATTTACAATTCTTGAATCTCTTGGCATTGTACTGTGGCCACAAAAGCTTGGATATAGAAAAAATACAGTTTCTGGGACAGGAAAATTTTGCAGTGAGTCCAACTATAGCAAGTGCTGTAGATGCTGAAGTTATTTTATAAAGAGCTTTTCTGAGAACAGCAGCTAGATAATTTCAACTTGCTATGCTGTGCTTTTCTGATGTCTGACTGCATTGCTTTAGAACATCACCTGACTGCTTTTTATATGTGGGCTACAGTAAGCTACAGCTGGGGAATGGGTTCAGAAATGGCCTCCTAAATAAACTGGAAATTGAAACTGAATGTGCCCTTAGCCCTTGGTATATGCATTATACTTTGCTCCAGTGGGAGTATCTCCATAGTTTAATTCTAACAACAGTATATTTTGACACTAAAAAGGCACTTCTCTCATATGAATCCCATAGGACTGGAAGATACAGGAAAAAAAAACTGATGAAATGGGCATAATTCTTTACAGGGCAGGAGGTGCTACCATTTTAAGTTGGATTTCAATGACTGTACAGCCAAACCTTAGGAGCACAGCTTTCCTTTACACGTAAGTCCATCTATGGGTTAGCTGCCACTGAAGAGAGCATTCTTCTTGAACTGGCCCTAGTGCTCATCTGACCACTCCTGCTGAACTGCACAATTTAATTTTCTGCCACCCTAGCTCCTGTGACTATCCTGCTGTGGTGTCTGATGGGTAACCCTGGTGGGGCAAAAAAATGTTAGGGATGGAGGGATAGGACAGGAGGGAAGTGGGAGGTGAAAAACATGGGCTGCCCTTTCAGCAGCAGCTCTCTTTTTAATCAGCAGTAATGTGAAACAATAGTCTTAAATTACAGTAGCCCCGAACTTCGTGGTCCACAAAGGAGAAAACATCACTGTACCTTTTATTCTAGTTCTGCCCTAAATCTAGAACGGGCTGAGACCTGGTGTATCCAAAATGTTTAAGTCAGACATGGTACATACATCATAGAGATGCAGAATTCAAAGTATTATACCTGACATACTTATTGAGCTGTTCCTAAAAGGTTCTAGTATAGGAGATTTCACAGCTTAAATACCTTAATCTATTAACCTCCTAGGTATAAAGGGGTTTTTCCTGCTATCTAAGAAAAATCTTCTTCGTTGCTACTTGTGGTAATTTCTTAATGCTCTGCACTAGTTTGTACAGAAAGCAGGAACTGATCATCATTTGAGTAACATCTTTAAATACTGGAAGGCATATATCCCCAGAGTCTTCCCTTTTTGCTGCCTAAGAAAGTAATTTAACCCTTCTATATAGGTTACATATTGGAGAACTCTTAACATTTTGTTGCTCTTTTTCACACTCAGATTTCTCTATGTATTTTTAAGAAATACTAAGCATAGCTTTTTAGTCCTTAACAGTATTTAGCCAGGAAGAAACACATCAGTCTTCCTGCAGAAGACGATTGCCTCCTAAGATCTTCTGGTAAAGTTGTTTAAACTCAACAGCCTCTGATCTGTTGAATCAAAATTAGTTTGGTTAGTCAATTAAAAAATTGTTCCAATTTTTAATGAAGCAAATCAGAAGGCTTTGCCAGCAGGCCAGAAGAGGCAGCTACCACTGGTATGAAGAGCAAGGGTAGGGCAGTCACTGACAACCACATCTATTGTGAGAGGTTTGCCGGGGACTACATTTGAGTTTGATTATCAGACAGTAATGTGGAACCATCAAGAATGCTAGTAAAATTGAGATTTATCCTGTCTAATCTTTCCTCTTTCTCCATTAAGTCAGTTCTACTGTTGACAAACCAGGAAGTGACTTTCTAATGTTATTTGATATTGGCACCCTCCTATCTCCTACATGTCTCTGAAGTAAGTTGCCAAATCATTTATTTTTGTGTCTCCATTGCACGAACAGTTCTTTGGCATCAGTCATGTTCCTGATTTTTATCTCCTCCTGTTTGAAGCCCCCTAGTAACTTGTAGAAAAAGTAAGTAAAACTAAAAATGGGCGTTCACATATGCCAGTAACATCACATTCAGTAACTGTAGCTCTTTTTGATATAGATACACCTTGTACAATTTCAGGGATGCAGCGTGCCTCCCAACAAGCCCTGAGGAAGGTATACACTACAATCAGGCAGCTGTTCCCCAAGCTTAAGACTTCCTGACAGTCAGGGAAAACCAGTGGGGCTGCTCAGGAGGGGCAGTGGCTCATGCTCACCAGTTCCCATCACTGATACTGGTCACTCCAAACTAGTCATTAAAGACTAATGATATTCTACAATTATCTAGAGGCTATGTGGACATAGCAGGCTGTTGCAGTGCATATCTGTTTTGTCAAATTCAATAAATGGTGTTATTACATGTTTTTTTGTCATACATGGAATATCAAACATGAAGCTTAACTAGCCACTAGATGTCAATGTTGCTGTGCTAAAAGGCAAATGCAGTTTTATTTGTTTGGCTGATAAAGTAATTTATTCAAGAAAAGAACTTCTTTATTTAAAGATATTTCCAGTATAGAGTCAGTTACAAAAAATAATCATAGACAAGCCCATGCTGTGTCCATTATTTTGAGATCAACTGTGCAGTTTTATTTTAAAGTTGCAATTACCATTTCAGTGCGTAATCATTGTTAGAAAAGTGCCTTTGAAAAAATAGCATCTGACTGATCACGTTTCCTTCCTTGTTCCAAAATCCCAGACCTTTGTCTAAGTAGCCACAATCATTGTACTGCATTTCACTTGTTAATAAGATAAAATAGAGCTAATAATAGGCTATGTAATCATATTATAAGATTCTTGAATTTCCTAAATTCCAGTTATCTGTGGATATTTTTCTCTTAATTACTCCTGTTTAACACCATTGGATTATCAATGTCAGATACGTTGCGTGGAGACAGAATTTCTAGAACACAAAGACTTTCAATATGATAAGCAATTTGGAAAACAGTTCTTTTGAAAATTTGTACATCTAAAGGCAGATCCGACAGATGATGGCATTTTAGAAGGACATATGAGGTAGAATTTGACCCATGGACCTTTGTTATTCCTGGCTCCTCTACTTCTAGGGTGAACAAATCACTGCCAGTCTCCACAACTACTTACTGCCTAGTGCACTGAAGGTGCTGGTTCTATTGTCTGTCTACAGAGCACATATTTTGAGACCAAAGCTTGGAAATTAGTTTAATAAACAGTAATGGAAAGCTCAAGAAGACAACAGTGCACATCTCAAATTCCAGATTGTTCTGCTCTTAGGATAAAAACAAATATCAAAGGCTCTTATTAAAAATAAAGTTGAAACTTTCTGTTGATCGAAAAATCTCCCAGGAAGTCAAAGATGAGGAAATTGCACCCTTATTCTCCGCTGATCAATTTGGTAAACAGAATCCCAGTTTAGGCCACAATGTTAGAAAATACAGCCTAACCTGATTTATTCCCTTAGCTCCACCTCCTACAATGGTGATAAGGCCTCTCAACTTCACACATAATTAACAAGATTTTTTTATTACTGTTGACAGAAGAGCAGCCTCAGTCTTCATTATCATGGACTGAAGTAGTTTAAGTCCTGCTCAACATTTTATTTGATGGTAGCATTACTTCCACTCTTAACATGCTAAAGAATCACAGATACACTGTAGAAGAACTATAACTGTTTTAATTCCTAACATCTGTTTTGTTTTTCTTGCCTGTGACTACAGAGTTATGTAAGAATATTATATCTTAAAAATCAGATTGCTTCATTCATTCATTGACTTTGTTGCACTTAAGGGAACATTCAAAGCATCGACTTTGATCCTAATATGTCTGTGTACTTCAAAAAATATCATTAAAATAAAGTTTTCTGCAAGCCCTTGTTAAGATGTGTAATGTAAATAATAACAGGATGACCCTGTAATGACTAACTGATTCAGTTATGGAAATAATAAATCAGACTTTCTTAAAAAATAATTCTTAGAATCAACTCCCCATATTGTCTCTAAAGTTTGGGCCTATTTTTGCAAAATGTACAGAATTCTGCTAAATAAATCCTCTAGAGATATATTATGTAGACTCCTGTCTGGTGTCCTTTAATTGTCACTGCTAGTGCCACATTTGTTGTGTGGCAGGTGATCTTGGTCCCCAGAAAGCAGCTCTGCTCAGAACAAAGCTCACTACAAGATTACACATGCATGGAGGCATGCATAAAAAAGAGTAGTGACTTCAGCCTATCAGGAATTTAATTTAAAAGTAATTACCAGTATGTACAAAATACTACTACTTCGTTTTATCAACCTGCATTTAAGTAAGTGGAATACAGAGACTAACTCCTCTACCATGTTCCAGTTTTCATTTGAGGCGATTTAAAAAGTTCATTATGCTTAAATTCCCTGAAGTATGAACTATTTCCTAAGAGAGCAAAGAATGCCTAATCTTACTTTTATGGCTAGATCTGCTATGGTAGAAAGTGATTGATGGCATCCAATTACATAAATACAAGAGAAAGGCAAATTGTTTTTCCAGTTTGAGATCGGAGTTATTATATAAGATGAAAAAAGTAATAAGAAAATAAGAAAATAATAAGCAAGAGAAGGAAAATCCAGTAATGTGGAAATAAATAAACGAAAACAACCGTCAGACAAGCAGTGTACATATTTTCTTCAAATTACATTGTTTCCCACTGTTTTTTTTTTGAGGGGGAAAAAAGAATACATAAGCAAAGTTACAGTCCATTGCATTTTTAAACCATAGTGGAAAAGATATGCATTCCCTCTTTTCGTGACATAATGCATTTTTGTGCATAATGTCTGCCCTGTATGTATATTCATAATATTCACTTAGGAGAATTGAGGAAAGGTACAAATCCAAACAGGGAATGTTTGGAATCTAAAGTCTTCTGTATAAAGAGGTGACAGACAAGTCACTGTAATCCGAATCATGCCAGCAGTTAAACACTGTTGGTGTACCCAACATTCTACATAATCTGGAAAAGAAAGGTGCCTCGAAGTCTGGGACTAAGATCTAATGTAATAGAGATGTACAGTCTCATTCCTGCAAATATGTTCCAGAAAACACCTGATTTTTAGAGATGTGTTCCATCTTAACTTAGAAGTTGAGATCTTAACTCAGGAATCCAGAGGGCCAGTCCTGAAAACTGTACTGTGGAGCTGGTAAGATGAGTTCATCACGGTGTTTTCCACTGCTTGTCCTAAAGGAAAGAAAATACATCAGAGATTATTTGCAATATACAGTGCTGCAGTCAGTTGTTTGGAATCTCACAGTCAGATTTTAAAAAACTAAGGTATAAGAGCATAATATGATGTAGTGATGATGGAATCAACCCTCACGACATCTTATTATTTCAATTGGATTACACAGTAAAGTAATACAGTAGCTGCATGTAGAGGCTGTTAGTATCTAGGCTGAGGTGATCAATAACTGATCCTTCAGTGAAAACTGAAGGATACAGGGATATAAAAAAGCAGCTCTGAGCACTGAAGTAGGATGAATCAGTTAAAAATTCCTATTTCACAGTTCTTAATGAACGTGCTTATAGAATACTGCTGTGAAACCTCATTTAATTAATAATACCACGAGCCATTCTGCTAGAACTGACCTTTTATTAGTAAAACTATACTACTGATTGCCAGGATTTGGAAACAATTGGGATTTCAAATTAAATACAATTTTATGTTATTTAATCACCAGTATCATTAAGACATGAAGTACTGAAATACTATCAACCTTTCTATTGAAAGTATTTCCAGGACACTATTCATTCCATGGCACCTAAGGGAAATGGGAAAGATAGTTCTCCTAAATGGCAACCATTAGTCTAACTTAGTTACAAATATCAAGTTATGTTATTTATAGCCAGCAACACTGAGCTGTGCAATATCCACAACTCTAGAAGTAAAAACGGCAGACTCAGAAAACCACTGAGGAAAGTATCTGTGGCAAGTAAAAAGAAATATCCCAGCTTGTACCCTGGGGGAGATCCTGCTACTTGCTGAAACCACATTCAATTTGCAAGTTATAAGTCAAAACGTTTACAGTTACATATCTAGATGACTGTCTTTCTTGAATGGAAATAAAACAACCACATGGAAGATATGGGTCAGGATGTGAAGTGAGATTTGAGTGAAAAAAATTTCCTTTAGCATTTCATGAAATGTTCTGTTAAGCCCGCATTACACTGGACTTAAGTATACTGCTCATAAAAGATGGATTGTGTTATTTAGATTTATATTAGAATCTGTTTTAATATATTTTATCAATCTTGGTTTAGTAAATCCATGCCACTCTTTCCCTGTAAAACTTTTATTTGAACCTCCGCCGACTGCCAAAGACTTAACAGTACAGAGTCAGTATTTGGCAGGTTTCTATAATGTGAGTCTGCTAACAAAAGAAAAATACTATTCTGACTACCTCATTTATCTTAGATAGGGTCATAATCCAGCCACAAATGTTAGTAACTAGAAAAAGTAAGAAGACTAGTGAAGCATTTTGATATTTTCTTACTTGAAGACATCAATGCCCACAGAAAAATATGCCCATACAAAAGAATATTAAATTGTTCTCCCAGTTAAAAAAAAGCTAATATGCTATTAATATCTGAGGGTAGTGTTGTACTGTGATCTAACACCACTGTATAAAAATCAAAGCCTTAAACGTATGATGACATCCATGATTTGTATTGATTTGCAGTTCAGTGCAGCCTTAAGAACAACACAAATACCCCATCCTTGGAGCCCAAGAGTCTTTATGAAAGGGCATCACAGTCCTGGTCACAGATGCCCATCAGCTGCATCCACACGGATCCTCAGCAAAGAGGGATTTAGCTGTCTTTGGAACATCACCCATTCTGAATCTATAGCAACCCTCCTCTAATATGCGAAGCTATTTTTAGCATCAGGGCAGCCTTGAAAGCAGCAGGTAAAGCATGAAAAGAATGAATAAGTGGTTGTGGTGCTCGCCTGTGAATAGAAGCTATATATAGTTCTTCACAGAGATCTTAATATATATGTGTATATATATAATCTGTATATGAAGGGATATCTGCCTCCCTGAGGGGGAAGCAGGGGTGTCAGAAACATAGAGTAGAGCATTATTACTATTTGTGGCCTGAACCGTTATCTAAAAAGTCATTATTTCCAACTGTTCTGTTTAAGAAAATAAATTGTTAATGGAATTGGGTATCTTTGATCCAGTCTTTATTTGCAATGAATGTATAGCCTTCATTTCTTTAAGTGAAGAGAAAATTGAACAGCAGGAGACTATTTGCAGCTCCAAGCTCTTTTCAGCCATTACTTGCTCCAAGAAATTCTTTAGGGAATTTCTCAGGTACCCCTTTCCATGCTTAGGAGCCAGCACCTCGGTTTCTGTGATGTTAACTGTTCTCTTGAGTTCCCATTCCTGGTTATTTTGTCCTTGTCTTTTTCTCTTACATATTCATCCATTTGCTTCTAAAAAAAAATCTTGGGAAAAAAGGCCACATGTGCCTTTGTTTAATCAGTACTGTGTGCCATTTATTTAGCTGGGGAGCTATATTGCTTCATGAAGGAGCTTATTACTTCTTACTGATGTGTTATATTGAGGCTGGGAATTAGGCCCTCCAGTTTTAATGACTCTTTGCCTAAATCACAAGGGCAGCAACAGTGGAAACTTAAAGATGCCTACAAGTGATTGGTGTCAAATAGAAAGTCAGCTGTGTAGTATTTGGATTGTTGTCTTAGAGGAGTGGTAATTAGGAATCACTTCAAACTCAAAATGTGAGTGTTGCCATATTCAAGGGAAAATCCTTTAGTTTCTGAGCAGTCATAACTAAAACATGTATTTCTCTGTTGCTATGAAAATTATATTTAAAATTACTGTCAGTTCTTAGATAAAGATGTTGTGTTGGTTTTGTTCTCCCACTGCAGAGGGACAGGGCCAGCAGCCAAAAGAGCAGATCTTTTCTTAAAGCTGTACTAAATATGTACCATATTGGCATACGAGCAAACAGATGTGATGAAATTTTCAGCCCTCCAAAGTCTCCTCTGCAGGGCGAATGTGGTTTGTAAGAAAAAGGGACCTTGGAGTTCAGCTTGGTGCAGTATTTTATTTGATGGAGAATCTGTGATGGGTTTGTGCAGTGGCAGCATGCCTGCCATAACGTAGGGTGGGATGTCAGGCAGATTCGGTATTTGCTTGAGGTAAAAAGGATTAACTCTTACTGAAATAAGGTGTTTTTCCAAATTTCTTGAGTTGCTGAGAACAATAAAAACATCAGTAAGATACCCTTGTGGAGCTATCACCAACAATCCCTTAAAATGTTTCAGCGCTGATCCAAATCTCTGCTTTGTAAAGCGTGTTGATTAGCAATGATGAAACAATAATATGTGTTTGATGAGGCACATCCTTCCTATTGTGCAGTTCATTATGTCAGTGGCACTCCAGCAAGGCTTCCACTTGAAGTGTTTCAGTGACTTCAGTGGCACTAAGATTTCTTTCATTGTAAATTATTCAGGACGTAGAAACCTTCTGTTTTTAACAAGTAAAGACTTTCTCCTCAAAAGCCTGTTGTCTCTGCCATGTAACAAATAATTTTCCCATGTACATTTAAATAAATAATATTTTGTTACTTTTTTTTCTGTTTGCAAAATGACACGGAAAATTAAAGACAAGTTTATAAAGATTAGAATAATTCTTCAGGGACCCAATGCCATGAAAAAGTACAGAAGGGCATGTAAGATAGCACAGGTCAAGGAAAGGATTTTATAACACGCCGTCTGTTTTTAATTAGCATCTTGGCAAACTGGAAGAGCTCAAACATTTTTCCATGAAGAAATGTATTATAGACTTTTCTAGCTGCCAATTAAATGGCATTTAGCTACACTGACAGTAGTATGTTGTTTTGGGTCTGTAAAAAGCACTTGCTCATGCTAGAAAATCTGGGACATTTTGTTTTGGATACAGGGTTCTTACTGGACTGGATTTTCTATCCCTCCTATTTTGAATGTAGGCGTGAAGGATACCTTCTCTGAATAAATACCAAATTAAGAGTGCAAGGAGCTGGCAGAGTCTAATTATGAAGTGTCAGTTTGTATATACCTGTTGGAAGTCTGTCCTCCAGTTAAATAATAATTTTTAAACAATGGAAGTTAAATACTGGAGTGTTTTATGAGGTTCGTATTTTGTCCTGTTTGGTAGAGACTGAAGTTTGACTGACAACCACTCTGCCACCAGTTCTGTCCCATGGTTCATTTAAATATGAGCATTTGTAACATGAAACTGCCCCTCAAGTGTGTGGCTCCCTATACATTTTCTCTAGCAGTGAAACCAATGCTCTCTGCCACTCCTGTCCTCAGCTGCTTGTTCTGGCTCTAGCTTTTTTTTTTTTTTNTTTTATTTGTTTTCTGGTTCTTTTACCAGCTAATTTATTTAATCCAGTTTAGACAATAGCATTAGAGCAGAAACACCTAGCAGTGAGCTGTGGAAGAGAGCAGAATCAATAGTATTTGGAAGAGCTGGGAAAAGAGAAACCATCCTCTTAAGGAAAGCATTGCACAGAAATATGTTCTTAAAATCACCATGCCAGTTTGGAAGAAACTGGCAATTATAAATTAAGCATAGATTCTCTCACTAGTATCATGGTTTTAATGTCTGATCAAGCTATCCATGTAGGGGGAGAAAAGGCAAAAAAGTAGCTTGCACATTAGAACAAGACTTCTCACTGAGAGGTTCATATAGAGTGCACTTAATCTTACAGTAGGATGTATGCTAGGTGATGACTGTGATGTCAGTTCCACTGAAATGGATGGGCATGTTGTCTGTCTCAAAAGTCTCCCCATTTCCAACATGGGAGAAGTTGATCTTCCCTGAGTAAACTACAAATTTTCTTGAAAGTTGTCTTGAAAGATTGAAAAAAACTCAGATTTCTGCAGCTGGTGGAAACCTCGTGTTCTTGTATAGTTTCCTTTCTTACGCTTCCTCCTGTATTAGGTGTGGTCTCAGTTCCTGCTGTGAACCATGAAGTAGCACAGCTTCATAAATCTTTGACTTGGGCTCTGGTTCACTCTTGAGCTTGTATGTTTGCTCTTTCATTTCTCCCCCAACTTCAAATATCCATTGTTAGCAAATTCAAGGCAAAACACGGACAACAGAAGCAAAGCAAGAACTATTTGTGTAGGTCTGGAGAAAAGTGGCTAATTATCAGGAGGACGGTTAACTTGATGCTACTGGATTGTGTTTGCTTGGTAACAGCTTCGAAGCAAATGAAGCATCAAGAATCATAAGGATGTTGAAAGTTCTTAGTTGCAACAAAATAAAACCTAGAAATAGATTAATTTTCCCTGGCTTCCCTTTGAAAGAAATATATTATGCATCTGTTTTTCCTAAAGAGAGGTCATTCAGATACCAGTACATCTCTCCTGACATACTTTTTGTCATTGGCAAAATTCTGGTGTACCTAAACCAGCAAGCAGTTCCAGAGACATCTGCTCATTCACCAGGATATGCTCAGTGGAGCAGGTTTTGTACATCACTATGAAGTTTTGGCCATGAGAGCTCATTTCAGAGGTGACCGCTTCTAAGTCCATAGTGAACTGTGAATCGGCTACTTCATGTAAGGGAAAGGAGGCCACCCTCCAAGTCATTCTTTCCTCCAATGCTGGCAGCAGTTAAGCAGCCATTTCCTCGGCTTTTTGACACAGGGACTGGCCTGGTTGTTCTGGTTTTAATGAAGTTGGTGTAATAAAGAAGGATACCCATAATATGAACCTGTATAGACAGGATAGGGCAAAGTCAGCAAAACTTTCCAAATAAAAAGTTTTGGGCAGTCTTGTGATCATTTCCAAGCTTGTCTATGCTATGAGCTGTTGTAAAGGCATCTCAAGTTTTCTTATGCCTAACCTGCAGAAGGCCTCTTCCTGGCAATGGCTCTTGGTGCCAGATCCACCAGGAAGCATAGTCTTTTCAAAACTGTTTAGAATTCACAAGACATCGTTTTGTTTATTCAAAGTAGCCTCATTCTCAGCTGCTTTAAATTTGCCATTTGCTGCAGAATTTCTTAAAAGGGTGGAGCCAAGAGAGCAAAAACTTGGACTCGTGAGGTATTTGTAGGAATCTTTGATCTCAAAATCCTTCTGCTCCAAACACAGTTGTAACATAGCAATGACAATGTTTTGTTCTTCAGGAGACCCATGAATACTGGGTGTGATTCAGACTATTGCCCATCTGTGTGGTGTAATATTATGGGCTTAACACCAAGCACAGTAAAGCCTCATCATCACCATCAGTGGATTTTGGATTAGGCTATGTATGTGCAGTGAGCTCATCCTGAACGGAGAAAAGGCAACACAGTTTTCTAAAAGTGGGATGAAATTAAGGATAACTGTAACATGATACAGATCTGCAAAGGGAAGTGTACTGAGCATGAAACCACAGGAAGCTTATTCAAATTTTGTCATGTGTTGGTAACGAAAACATACTAGTCTAATGCAAATATGCAAATATAGCCATTGGCGTGGAGTTAATACCTCAAAAATATTACATATTTTTTAAAATAGTTTTTGATTCTATGTTCTGACCATTTGTGTTTGCTGTCCTCAAATATTTTAGCAAGCAGGTTTAATTGTAGAAGAATTAATATTTTAACCAGATACTGGAGAACACGTGCTAAAAATGTATGCGTATTAAATAATAATAGCAATAATAAATAATAATGTATATGTTTGTTCTAGAAACGAAGCCTAGAAGTGCTAAGACTGACCAAAGAACACAAGCACTGGTGGGTGGTAAATACCTCTAGTGGCAGCAGGCAAAAGTAGCTTTAATTTTGACTCATATACTTGCACCAAGATTTTTACTAGATGGTTGATTATCATAAAAAAAATTACCAAAAAATTTGGATACACTGAAAGGAACAGCGATTTGTTTCTTACCACGCAGAGCCAGGGCGTGGGAAACGATTGGTCCCTAGGGCGTAGTTGGCTCTGGTCAACACCGAAGAGGTGAAATATGACGGCACACTGGTGCAGGAAACACTGCAGCCGCTCGGCCTGGGCCCGCGAGGCTACGGCGAGGGCTGGCACCGCAGGGGCCGCGGGGCGAGGGAGGGCGAGCGGCCCCCGAGCGCTGCCTCGGGCCCTGCCTCGCCCCCGCCCGGCNCCGAACAGTGTCCTCCTGCCAGTGTCCCCCAGCCGGCGTCCCCCTGCCAGCGTCCCCCTGCCCAGCCCAGAACGCGCCTGACCGCCGGGTGCAGGGTTTTCGCCTAGAACGTCAAGTGATGGGAAGCAGACCGAGGAACGCATCCACAACTCCCTCATCCCCCCTGCTGGAACCTTGCTGAAAGAAAAATAAATGAATTTTGAATCCCATTGTGCCTACTCAGTACCTGAAACACCCGGGAAAACAAGCAGGGACCGAGAGGCAGGCGCTGGTCCGTGGGCGCAGCAGGCCACTGCCTGCTCCGCTGGCCCGCAAACAAACAGCGATGGCATCGGCAAAGGGTGAGCCAAGTGTCGCCGGGCTGGAGAAGAAGCTATGCCACCGAAAATCCATGAACCAATTTGTTTTTAAACTGCTACATGGCAAGAAATGAGATGCTGAGATTGGCAGAAGAGAACCCTGGAAAACATGATTATGCCTCTCTTTTGATGGGGCTGTTAAAAATATTCATAATATTGTAATTTTGGAAAAAGCGGTTGTTTTGGCATGTGGTTTGGAATAGAAAACTAACTTCCAGGCGGTTCTCTGCATGGACAAAACTGGAGTCAGGTTACTGCTCTGCTGCAGAATGTGCTTTTGTTACTGAAGAAAATGCCACACTGCGGAGTTTTCAGGAGGTTCACAATGTGGTTGGAGTATTAATTAAAAAGAAATGCCTAGGTAATTGATGGTGGATTTCTGTGAATGAGCCAAAGGAAATGAAACACGGGGTTTCACCATCAATGGCAAAATATTGCCATGGCAATGGGTAGCTTTGCCAGGAATAAACAAACAAACAACAACAGGCCTCTTTCAGAAAAAAAGTTAGAGAATTTTCTGTTCTCACCTCACTGTGTCTGTGCCATTGGACATCTTGGAGGGGAGAAGATGGTGTAGCCTACTTATGCAAGTCCGACAGATCCAGCTCCCTTCTCAGTAGGTACAATTAGATCATTTCCAGATCAAGAAGTTACCTTTATACTGGGGGATGGGAAGGCATTGACATTTGCTTAATAATGATTTCAGTGTCTTGGCTACTGTATTCTGTTCCATTTTCTTACAGAAGGTGGAAGGGCCCAGAAATAACCCAGGTTTCTGTTGCTCTTAGCTGGTGCTACTTCAGGAGAGACTGCTGACAGGGAAGATTTTCTTAAGAGCAAAAACATTGGCCCACACTTAAATTAATAAAGAGCTTTACAAAAAACACAGCGGAGAAAGCAAGGGAGCTGAGAAAGCATGAGCTGCTCTTTCTTCCATGGGCTCGGATGCCTGGTGGGAAGTGTGCCCATGCACAGACACTGCTGTCCTCTCCCAGCAGGGCCTTTGAAGGTGGCCATCTGCCTCTGAAAGCTTTCTGGACATTTCTGCCTGCACCCAGAGTCCTGCAGTCCCTCAGAGGCTGCAGACCCTCAGAGGATGCAGTCCCACCACCTGGTGTGAACTCTGGGTGTCTCCCCTCATCCCAGGGAGATGGACCACAGCCACCACCCAGTCAAGGATCCAGCAGTGCTGGTGTCCTGCCATGTATGCATAGACTGAATTTCCTGCAGTTTTGCAGGCTGTCGTTCTGCCCATAGCCTGTGAAATCCCTGGTGGGCACCTGTATCTGGATATGCACTAAGGCCTTGCTGGGATTGTTCCTGAGGAAGATAGACATGGCCTGATGTTGATCTTGTGATTTTGTGGCTTGTAGAGCAGAAGCAATGGGCCAGAGCCAGGTGGCCATGTGAAATCAAAGGAAGGATAACCAGAAGTCAAAGAGATCTCCTCATCAGGAGATCAGGTGTCTCCTGGTGAGGAGACAACATCCATGTGAAGGAGCCAATAGTGAGCCTGATTGTATTAAATGTCTGTACCACTGGGTTGACCCCAGTAGTGTTTGTGAGCTGTCTAATGTAAACAGTCCAACGGAGAAGTGATAAGACCTGTTAAAGTTTGCAAAACTCTTCTAATAGCAATAATATATTGAACAAAAAAATCATCCCATACGGCTTCCCAGCCATTTGGCATTTGTTAGCTTTGTCTTACCGTTCTTAATATAGTAATGCTTTGGTGCTGCTTAAGTTCCCTATAAAATATTTAATGTAGTTTACTGTAAAGTCTTCAGGCTGACAACTGTATCTCACAGAGTACTCAGACCACACCTAGCACTCATTTCGATTGCAGCCTCCAGGCAGTATTGCAAAGGTTCATTATTACCACCAAGATCTGTCCCTATCCTGTCACTTTTCAAAGAAGGTCCATTCTTAACTACAGGTTTAACACAGCTGGTATTTAAATGACAATTTTCTTTCTTTCTGTCTAAAATGATCAAACCAGTTCCAAGCACATGCATCATTTTTAACTTGAACTTTAAATCAATGTTGTCCATATAGAACTGGGCCTGATCCACCTATGCCTTTATTTAACCAGCTCAGGAAACATGCAACAAATAAGAAGCACTCTTTTTCTGGGAAAAAAAAAAAAAAGGCAGAAAAAAAAAAAAAAGGCTGTATTTGGGGTCTATTTTGCTTGAGAAAATATTTTGTTTAGGAATGACAGTCAAAGGCATTCTCTCATACATTGTAATATTTTCCATGTGTGGCAGCTTGTTTTTCAGTGGTACAAATATGTGCAATAAAGGCTGAGGATAAAAATTAATCTAACAGTTTTTGCAGCAATGCTTTTGATGGTTTCATTCGATTTCATTTTCCTGTAGATACTGCCATTAGTTGTGCTGCTTGCAATATGTGAAGCATAATTCTGAAAGGTTCATGAGGTTGTAGGGATCCAGTAAGAGATGACTGATGTCTCCCCCCACACACATACACTCCACCCCACACCCACTCACCCACCCACCAGCAAAACATAATGCTGTACTATTTTTGGAAACAGGGAAAGGGCCTCCCTGTGAAAACAGAAAGCAGTGTATTTCTCAGTTACATCACTTTGCAATCTAATGCTGTGTTGTGCTCAGTGTTTTTGTGGTGATGCAAGTATTTTTTTTTCTTTCCTTTTTTTTTTTTTTT
>VZRQ01002554.1:356295-383490 GCA_013397975.1 Machaerirhynchus nigripectus
TTTTTCCCTTCAGCCGGTTGGATTTTCCCCATCTTACAGCACCTCGCAGGTCTCTTCTCTGAGCAGTACGTTGCCTGAGTGAGTGGAAACATACAGATCAGCTGCAGGTCTCTATCTACAAAAACAGAGTGAAAGAGAAAGAAAAGGGTTGGGAAAGCAGAGACAAATACTGACCTGGACTTATAGAAAGACATCCAATGGCTGAATAAGGAACCCTGTTCATGTTTTGGGATATTCTTTCAACTGGCTGGAACGAGAGCGGATCAAAAGAATGGGAAATGCCAGCAGACCCTTTAGAAGAATTGCTTATTTCTTTTGCCTTTTATCTGTGCTTTTGCTGACTGAAGGGAAGAAACCAGTGAAGCCAAAATGTCCTGCCTGGTGTACTTGTACCAAAGATAATGCTTTATGTGAAAATGCCAGATCTATTCCTCGCAGCGTTCCGCCTGATGTTATCTCACTGTAAGGGCTGTAAGCATTTGGTTATTTAATTTTTGATTTAAAATGAACTAGGATGTGTGGTGTTTTCAGTGCATACAGGAGGATGCTTGCTGCAGGGAGTACCTCCAGCATTCAGAATCATCAGCTAGTGTGTTAAAATTGTGCTGCATTATTGAATCCTGATTTTTATATCTCTTTCATCTGTCTGTCTGTCTGTGTGCACACATCTCATTTTCTACCCTCTTGTATAGTACATGAAACCTGTCACATTATATTCGGGGGGGAGGTAATTTTTTTTACTTACATAAATAAATTTCTCTGTGATGACCAGATCAGTATAATAACCGTGGGTATATGAGGCTACATTAATGTATGGTTGTTTTTTTCTTCTTTACAGATCCTTTGTGAGATCTGCTTTTACTAAAATCCCAGAAGGGAGTTTTTTGCTCACACCATCTCTGCAGCTTCTGTGAGAAATATTTATATTATACAGTTTTTGTTATGAAATGTATATGTATTCATAAATATTTCAGAAAGGGTCTTAGTATTAATTTTATGAGAAACATCAGCAGAAGATTTATTAGATCACAAAATACAAGACTTTCTATCAATTTGAAAGATAGTGCATGTTTAATTTTTACTTAGTATTTTGCAAGGCAAATGTTGTCAGTGCTACTTTGCTTACATGCTGAAGCTTTTGGTGACAGAATGTATGTTATCTTCATTATACTTTAATTAACATTACAGTAAGGACTTGAGTATTGCAACAACTAATCTTGTTTATTTTCTGCATTCCTGGGACCTGATCCCAGTGTAAAGCTGTCCATTTGCAACTCCCATGGACTGTGAGCTCAGAACCGCTCAGATCAGGCCCGTCATTGCAGTGGGACAGGTCCTGAAGTGCATTTCCATGTAAAATTGCCATTGACTTCTGTGGAAGTTTAGTCACTTCAGTGGGAGTTTTGCCTTCATAGCACCTGGATTTGACCCTGTTTCTTATTTCATGTTCTTAAAAGTAACGACGATTTTCTTCCAATTAAAAAAACTGAAGTGGTTATTTCGAAATCAAATACTGTGATGAGGTATACGTGGAAAGAGACTATTTTGGGATGTTTAACTGTTAGCTGCATTTCAACACAGGATTTTTACAGGCTCGCAGGCTTTCCTAGAAATGTGGGCATACGATTATGTAATTGTGAGCTATACAGAGGCAGAGGGGGTGTAACCTGAACTGTTTATAGTGGATGTGCTGCCAGCCTGACACACACCCAGATTTGTCTCAGAAATCCGGCAAGGCAGACTCCCCAGTGTGATCAAAACCAAAATCGGATGTCTGTCCCAAACCGACTTCCCATGCACTCTGGATGTGGTCAGAGGTGCAATGTTGATGTACTGGAGCTCTCTGGCTGTTAAATTAAACTGGTGGCATACCGACAGCTGAAGCCCTGACCCTGGCTGTACTCTGCTACCTCAAGTGGAGCTGATAAGGAGGTGCAGACATACTGTACAATTTTGGATACAGGGTAAATAGGTAAATGCAGTTACTATGGAAACCTAAATGCTTTTCCATGGTGCTTTATTCCAGAGAAGCTTTTCCCAGGTGGTCATAGATCACAAAAGGGACACATGTCACATAATTTCTGCAGTGGGTCTTTGAAAGGAGAGGAAAAAAAAAGCAGCAGCATTGGTGGAGCTTGTATCTGAAGAGAGTGAGTAGGACATCATCTCTCTTGGCTACGATACACCACCTACACTTAGCAATCCCGCTGCAAAGCAGGCAGAATTGGGCATGGTGGAGTAGGACAGAGACAGTCATCTTATTTTGAGTTATTATAGTGCCTGGCACAGTGGGCTTGGGCAACATCCTATGGCATTTTCATAATGATAATAATTTCCATTCCTACTGTATAAAGAAATGCATGTTCTACGCTGCTGTTCATAAGTGCTGCAACAAAATCTGTGACCCGAGAAAGGCAGGGTTTGTTCCACTATGGGCTTTGATGAGTGATCTGTTTTCCAGATATATTTTTAACATGGTAGTTGAGCTTCTTGCCATCCTTGGAATGTCAGGCTGCTAATCTAAGGCAAATGGCTCCTGAAACACAGACCATAGGAGCAGGGTTGTATCTGTGGGGACAACACTCCAGTTTGTATGTGGGAAAGAAACATTTTCATCTTTGGCAGAAGATAGTAAGGGAAATAAGAATATGGAAAGCTTACATTAATTAAACATTACAGTAAGTTTTAGCTTTGCATGATTATAGCTGTATTGGTAGGTTTAATTTAGCCAACAGCAAGATTTAGCAGCTTATATGTATTTCTATAGTAATAGAAATACATATAGAGATAGTAATAGCCTCCAGCATTACATTTTTGAAGTCCAAATGTAACTGGGTATCTCCAATACACCAGGCACAGATTTCTAAATATGGAATATTTCTGCCACTATTATTATTTACTACTATTTTTAATGTAGTAGGATAAATGGTCTCTGGAAAAATCATGATCTTGAGCTAAACACTACTCATAACTCCCAGTACAGGAGAGCTTTTCTTCTTGTGTAGTATGGATGGTATGCTCTATGCTCTTCATGTGACAACAAAAATACAAAGAACCTACACAGCTATGGTAAAGTGCCAGCAGGAGTGTTCCCTAAATGTAGCAAAAACCTCCCAGCTCTCATCTTCAGCACTTTTATCTCTGTGTATCAGCAATGTGCTGAGGGTGCCCTTAAAAACTGATGACAAGAAGGCCCATAGAAAGGAGGGAGGTAATCATGGCACCAGAATTTGTACCTGCTAGCACTGTGCTGTTGTTGCCAATGATGCAGACCCTAGCTACAGTGCAGAACCTTCAGCCTCTCTCTCCAGAAGTAGCAACTGTGGTGTTTGAGGACTGAAAAAACACTTTGTGCATCAAATACATGTCATACAGCCGTTGGGGAGAGGTATGAGTTGGGAGGCAAATGAACTCACCAAGTGCAAGACCTATGCTATCAGCCTGGCAATCTCTAAAATAGCAACGCTGTTTAAAGAGATACCACTGTGTTCTCTAAATTATACAGTGGAGTGCAGAAAAGGAAAAATTATCCTTATCATCCTTATTATTATTATTAGTGAAATCACATCAGAAAAGTAAAATTAGTTGCAGGATTTAATAAATTGGTCTTCTGGTTCAAAGACTCTACAAAAATACTTGTTTTCTCTAAAATCGAAGTATTTCTTGATTTTGACAAAAAGGAAGAATTTCCTGCTTGCATTTTTTCATACACTTCATATAGGAACATACTTAAAGTGGAAAAAGCACAATCTGCAACAGCCAAGTGAGAAAAATAAATTACCTGCAATTTATTCTGAATGTAAACTTCAAAATAAGAGATTAACTCATTAAGTGGATTAATTAGTACTTGGAAATCTTGCATTCCTGAATGTCTAAGGATGTCATAGTATGAATCTATTTATCCATCAGATCAATTGATTAAAATATAGATGTGCATGTAGTATTCCACTGGGGTAAAGTTCATCATACTTGACGATGTCTCATCACATTAAAAGTGTGGCAGTCCAGGGCTAGATTATAATGGACAAATGCTAACATGGCTGATAAGGATAAATAAAGCTGGAAAAATCAATGCTGCTCCATTTTTAATGCTTACAAAATTACATAAAATGAAATGTGTTGCTGGTGTTTTTACTGTTAGATGCATACACCAAGAGAATCTCCAAGAGATATAATGATGTCTTAAAAATAATTCTGATTTGAACAGTGACTGAATTAAGAGATTTTTCTTTTTTTTTCCTCAGTAACTTCTCAGTACCCTCAGATAAAATACACTCACAAGTTTAACTTAAAGGGTTTTCCTTCTTGTCAGTGTTGCAAATTCAACCTGATGTCTGGCTAACCAGCAATTTAAACCAAGACAATTTAAACCTCTGTAGTACTTGAACATTTCATTGTTGTCCTAGTATATCTCCAGAGGCAGTTGTACAATCCCATTGTTTTACTGGCATGATAAACCCACGTTTACATCCCACAGAAGTCAAAGGAATTTTATCAGATGGCCTCAGCAGACAATTGTTGGATCCTTCCCTTTGCACCACACTATGGTGCTATATATCAGCCTTACACTCTTACAGTGCTTGCACAGAGAAAACATGAAACCAAACAGTGGAAATTTGGCCTACCCATGGCTTGCTGAACCATTTTCTAAAGCTGCTAGTAACCTAATGGTCGTTTGTTTTGCATTTCTTTATGCAGGTTGTTTACATCCAACACTTTTGATGTTATTAGTGATGATGCTTTCATGGGCCTTCCTCATCTAGAATATTTGTGAGTGCACCAAAGTATATTTCCTGGCATTATTGAGTAGAGGGGGTGGGCTTCCAAATTCCAGGCATTGCTTTGACCAGAATCACTTTACGACCCATTACAGGTTCATAGAGAACAACAGCATTAAGTCAATTTCAAGAAATACTTTCAGAGGACTGAAATCTTTAATTCACCTGTAAGTAAAGTGATTGAATATATTACTTGGTATATTTAATATAGTAACTGAACCATTGTGTTGTTGAATTTCTCATTTTCATATATAACTTCATATTATTTAAGTGGTATTAATAGTAATTTAATTAGAATGTTAATCTTTGTGTTTCCATCAAAGACTTTTAAACTGTGGTATGTGTAGAAGGCAAAGAAGTACTTGTTTGGCAGTAGTTCCCTGACTTTCTCTGCTTGGGGCACAGGGGATTTCCAGCTGAGCATGTAGGAGCAGGAATATGAATTGGGAATCTTGGCACTGATGAGGTGAGTCCCACTTTGGGACTTGGAAAGGAGGAGCTGTGGTCAGGAATGTGGGAGGCTGAGGGATGGACACACACCTCTTCCCGCATACCCCAGTCTGAAGTGAATCCAGGAGAATATTACAGCCATTCTTGGGACAGGCCATCACTGTCTGTGCCCGTGTCCACTTCAGACAGTAATAGTATCCCGAATAATTTGACTAAATCAAACTTGAAAATTCCCACCCAAAGCAGTTTTAAATAGAAGACTTGCTACAAGATGTATTTATTATGGCTTACTGATCTACTTCCATTCTGCACCTACCCTGCTTAGCACCCTGTCCTCTCCTGCATGTGAGCAAGAGCTTCCCACAGTCAGGATCTGTTACACACTGACACTGGGATCCGCTTACCATTCCTTGTGTGCTGCTCAGCCCTTTGGCTGTCTTGGAAACACGGCCAGCTCTTGCCCTCTGACCTGCTGCAGCCCCTTGCTGCATTAGCTGGGAGAGGAAATTAGTCCAAAGGCACTCTGGATGCCAATGTGGCTGTAGGAGCAATGCTCCCCATGCCCACACCACGAGGGGCATTTCTCACACTGGGCAGGTGAGACACACATTGGCAACAAATACCTGCAACATTTCACTGCAAACAAGAGCAGCATCCTTGTCTCTGAGCTAGGGAGACAGTTTTTATAAAGGCTTTTGGCTCTTATCTTACAGCAAGTTTATCTTTTAGCAATAATTGTATTTTAATGAGGAGTAAATTTTTTAAAAACAAAATACATACTACAAGAAAACAAACAAACAAAAACAGAAGAAAAGGAAGAAAAGGAGGTTAAAACATCTGTAGTGTGCTTGACATGGGTTTATACCCAGTGCTGAGCATCTGCATTCTGAAGCATGTCATGGGGGTGTGTGTCATAGGCAGGGGAGTGGATTCTGACCTTTTGGCCTTAACATGATAACCTCCAAGAGGGTTTTGAAACAGGGTCATTTAACTTTTTCTTTCATATATTTTGACAGAGGAGAGAAAGCAAAGGTTCCATTTTAAAAAGTTAATGCATAAATATAATAGTCAAATTGCAATTCACCACATCTTCACCACCTAGTAAATGTACTATAAAACACTTTATGCTTTCCCTTTTGGTCAGAACAAGATTTACAGCTGGCTGAAACCAGGCCTATTGTGACTACTTGTGTAGATAAAGTTACTTATGGGATGGCTCTAGGTCTGAGGAAGAAGAAAGAGAGAGGAGAGGGAAAGAGGTTCATAAAAAGGTTGTGCACATCCCATAACAATCCATATTAGAGGTACAGGCAGAATTATACTGTTGTTAGAAAACACAGATAGCTGCAAAAGGCTGGTAACTGGGACCCTATAGTCAAAATATTTATGCACATGAGTAGCTTTATATTCACAAATCAGTTCAGTACATTATTTATCATATTCATTTACTTATTTACCAGCTTCTGCTGCAAGTGAACAAATTGCTTTTCTAAAACAGAGAAAGGCACAGTTTTTTCTCCACAGAGCATATAGTCCAAGACTAACATCTTGTCTTGCCTGTTACATTGGGGCATGGGGATGTCAGGAGTTTCACAAGAGAAAACACATGCAAAAGACAAGACCAGATTTGAGGAGCAACTGCCATTTGCATGCACATTTTTGGGACACAGATTTGTGCATCATGCTGCTATAGTCCATGGAGCACTATTCACAAAGACAATGAGGAATTTGTGGAAAATATCTGCAAAGTTTAGTGCTTAAAAAAGCACTAGTTTAATCTGCTTGCAGAACTTGCCATCTTTTGGGGAAAATTGCACATACACATTAAGAATGATCGTTTGGCACCCTGAGGCACTTTTCATTTAAGAAACAAGAGAGTACTTGTGTACACAAAATGTATTAAAAAGAATCATAGTAAATGAGTATGCAAATAAATTCTATGAAGTTAGATAAGATAACCTTTGTTCTATTTATTCTATTTACTTCCTTTACACAACATAAATTTTGGAATGTAGTAAGCTATCCAAACATTTGTACTTTTATAATGCAATTAACTTCAATAATTACAGTGTGTCCTTATGGTAAAAGAGAGCCATCTAGTATTTATTATTGTGCAACAGGATTTATTTTCTGGTCAGAGTACATTTAAGAACAGAAAAAATTTTAAAAGATTGCATTTTTAAAATAATTTACTAATTTAATGTCAAAATCTTACAGGTAGCATTGGACAGGAATTTCTATGCACAGTACATAATTTTGATTGCATTTCTTTCAGAACTGTCACCATAAGTTTAACTGCATGTTTGAGTCAACCTTTACTCTGTTATTTTAAACCAAATACCATGTACAGCACCACCTAGGCAAGACAGTGTTTTCTAATATATAACTGTGCCTTTTAAAAGTGGAATATAAAATGCATAATTTTCATTCAAAAATTGGCAAATGCATAAACTTTGCTTAAATTTTTCTGTCAGTCATATTCCCATGACAGTGGTAAACCACTCCTGTTTCCAAGTACATCATCCCTTTTAGTTTGCTATATAATAACATATAAAAACTATATAGGGCATTAAACTTGTCTCAGCTTGCAAGTCCACACAGCTTTCTCCATGTGAATTACCTGACTTTTAAAGATTTGCTCTGCAGCATGAAATTGCACGTAAGTGAAGCACATTATACATTCACATACAGTGTTGCAATGAGATGTCCTTTGAAAGTGGTCAAGTCAGAATGGACTAATGGAAGCATCCTATATTTACTATTCCTGATCAGACAAACAATTATTTTTAAATGAGGCAGCAGACCTAGTACATCTGGGCTTGTCCTTGTGTTTAAGTATGTGCCTAGGTGTCTTTGTTCAGCTAGAGAAATTGTGGTTAATACATAACATTTATGTTTACAAGTTTAAACGGAAGGGATCTAAGTCTTACTTGCTACAGATTCTAACTGGGATCTTAATCTAGAATGATTTCTTTCCATTTTTGCTTCTTCTCCTAAGTAATAAATAATTCTGTTAATTGGAAGAGGCATAAACTATACCCTACAACATTATTCTTTTTCTGTCATGCCCTCCGTGACATCTGAGACCCTTGGCGACTCACAGAGACGTCTGACTGAAATGTAATACACTGTTTGTTCAAAGCCTGCTCACATTTCCTCGTCACTTTTAGTAGCTAGAATACTCACTGAATTTAAACAAGTTTTCCCAACATTAAAAACTGGGAGTTAATAACATTTTTTTGCTGGTCTAATGCAACTTACACACACACATGCACATTCCAGGAAAGCAATTCATGCCGATTAGCAATTTATTGCCTATTACTGCATATTTTCAAAAACTATGAGCTAAGCCTAAGCCCATCAGCCCATAGTAGTAAGATTTTCCTTACAGAAGAGGTACAAGAAAGTGGGGAAATTGCAGTGATATGAACACCATGTATTGGGATCTCGTAAGCAAAACATCAGTAGATCCAATCATGACTAATTGTTTTAAAATGTTACATGGTGTTGGCAAAACACCAAAGGTGATAGCACTTTTTACCCTGCTAAGTGGAGTATTGTAAATGCTGCAAGGCTGCTGAAGAGTGAAAAAGTAGAGGGAGGCATGGCATTTTAGTGGAAGGAAAAGTCACAAAGTAAATGAGCTATTCTTAAAAGCAATCTTTTAAAACTAAGTGCTGGAAAATACCAGTGTTCTTTGCCGTAAGAAAAAACCCCACACAGTATATCACAACTTACAAAAATGTGCAGTTTCATGAACTAGCACTAATACTGAAGTGTTTTCTTTTACAGGAGTCTCGCAAATAATAATCTCCAGTCACTTCCAAAAGACATATTCAAAGGCTTGGATTCTTTAACAAATGTGTAAGAAAGAAATTAATTAATCTATTAATTATACTAGAAGTATAAAGAGATTGTTTTAGAGGACATTCTGAGTAACCATTCAAACCAGTAGCTAGTTATGGATCTTATTAATGGGTAGAGACTACACAGTGTGGGTAGGCTTGCATTTTTTGTCTATTGTTGTTGAGAATTTGAGATAGTTTTGAACATTCCACCAGTTATGAAGATAAGTAATATTGTTAGTAGCTATGTAATAAAGCTGCATGTTCATTAAGATTTCGTGAATAAAAAGGGAGGATCCTTAGGCATGCATGAGAGAGCAAGGCATGTGGGAAAGGTGGAAGATATTTAATGGAGTAACATTTTAATGTGTAAGCAATTTCTGGGAAAGCTATCTTTTATCAATAAAGTATGTGTCTAAGTAAGTATCCCATACTATATCAAACTGCAATCAAATCAAAACATCAACTTGTCTAAATATATATATATGTAAAATACTAGTAAAAACACAAAATACAAGTAAACAGATAAATCTTACAGTTGCTTTAGTGAAATAGAGCCTGTTTACAATATACCAAATCCCGTTTCATCTGATCTGGGATAATAAGCTGAGAAAATCCTTGGCCTGCTCCCTGTATTAGCAAGGTGGGCTGAATTCCTAGTGCAGAGCTGCAGTAGTAAGATGTGGACAGGGCCAGTGTATCTGGGAGCATTAGTTGGCACGACTGATCGTGGCCAGGTGGTCACACAGTCTGGTCCTGGCACTTGCCTGTTCCTGTGCATACGATCGGAAATCTGTCTGAAGACAGCTGTAAAAGACTTGAACAGAACTCCTTTGCTTGTGTCTCCTGAAGCCCCAAAGGAGTGTATCTGAAGGAGACAGTGAATACTGACTGGCTGACCATCTGGTTACATTAATTCCTATTTTGTTATCGAGAATGCTCTTACTGAGAAAGGGTAATCCAAAAGAAGCAGGGGTCATTAGTTTGGTAGGCTTTTGTGTACCTGTAAACTCGGGGAAATCGATAAACATTTCTGACTGATCACCAAGTTAAGGTCTCCTTGATTACCTTAATATAATTAAATCTGTGTGGTTTCTGGTATGTAGATTTAACTATGGGTCAGGACAAATTAAGCCAGGAAGGCCTCAAGTGAGAATAAGCAAGAGGGCACATATTTAACAAAAGCCTGTTTTGTTGTTTTCAAGGAGAAATACATTAGCTGACTACTTATTTTCAATGCATGATTTATTTGTTGTAGAGATCTTAGAGGCAATGCATTTAATTGTGACTGCAAACTGAAGTGGTTAGTGGAGTGGCTGGGCAGCACTAATGCAACTGTTGAAGACATTTACTGTGAAAGCCCACCAGAATATAAGAAGCGCAAAATCAATAGCCTCTCTCCGAAAGAGTTTGATTGCATTATTACAGGTAATGTGCCTCAAATTATTTAATCTTCTTAAATTAAAGTCAAAGTTATAGTTTTTCATTCTAGAGCCCATTTTTGCAGGGAGGCTGCATTCAGGATGGAATTTCTACCAAAATCAATATTGAACTCTTTGCTGGTCTAAGTCTGACATAAGAATCATTTAGGAGCAGGGTCCTATATTGCAGTATCTACTCAAACTTTAATATGTTACATAAGGATTTGGAAAACTGGGACATAAAACAGTACCTCTTTTCACTGAGAAAGATTGAAAACCAAATTGCAATGCTCCTTTATCAACAGAAAAATTGGACCAGTGATGAAATACTGTAATTTGTAATAAATTGGTATCTGATAAGCAGATGTTTTTTTCAGTACAGTATGTAAAGTATCTCTGTAATTATCATCTGTTGTGTGCACTTTTGCAGAATTTGAAGTTTATCAGTCCCTGCCATACCAATCTCTGTCAGTAGATACTTTCTCATATATGAATGATGAACACGTGGTTATTGCCCAGCCTTTTACCGGAAAATGCATCTTTCTTGAATGGGACCATGTGGAAGTGATGTTCAGGAATTATGACAACATTACAGGTATGAATACTGCTTGACAAATAACATGACAACAAATTATCCAAAACGTGGTACTAACCCTGTCTTTTACTTTTCTTTTTATAGGTACTTCAACTGTTGTGTGTAAACCTATAGTTATTGAGAGTCAGCTGTATGTCATTGTCGCACAGCTCTTTGGAGGCTCCCACATATATAAAAGAGATATTTTTGCTAATAAATTTATAAAAATTCAAGATATTGAAATCCTTAAAATCCGAAAACCCAATGACATTGAAACTTTCAGGATTGCTGAAGACTGGTATTTTGTTGTTGCAGACAGTTCAAAGGCTGGTTTCACCACGGTTTACAAGTGGAATGGGAATGGATTTTATTCCCATCAGTCTCTGCACGCCTGGTACAGAGATACTGATGTGGAGTATCTTGAAATATCTGGCAAACCACATTTAATTCTGTCAAGTAGTTCCCAAAGACCTGTAATATATCAATGGAACAAAGGAACAAGTGAATTTGTTAAGCGGTTTGATATTCAAGACATGGAAGACGCATATGCAGTGAAGCATTTCAGAGTGAAAGAGGATGTATACATTTGCTTAACAAGATTTATTGGGGACTCTAAAGTAATGAAATGGGGTGGTTCAGCATTTCTGGATTTACAAAGGATGCCATCCCGAGGGTCAATGGTATTCCAACCACTTCAGATAAATAATTATCAATATGCCATTCTTGGAAGTGATTATTCTTTCACTCAAGTCTATTACTGGGATGCGGAAAAGGCAAAATTTGTGAAGTTTCAAGAATTAAATGTACAGGCACCAAGATCTTTCATACATGTCTCCATCGATAAACGAGATTTTCTCTTTGCTTCAAGTTTTAAGGGAACTACATTGATTTATAAACATGTCATAGTTGACTTAAGCGCATGACACTCATGATTCTGAGATTACATCAGACTTTCTACCGTAAGTGGACAAAATGAACTAAATGCATGATGACTCTCTTATCTTACTTCCAAATGAATGCCTTTAAAAGTTGAGATTGCTAGAACAAAGTATTACTAGTATCTTCATCTTTAATTGTCAAGTCTAGTGGTGTTGGAAGTTGCATTTTTTAACAAAAAGAAATTAAATTAACTGTTCTTTGCATCCACAATATGTAAATACATGTGCAACTGCATCTGTTGCTATAAAGAATATTAAGATGTACTTTTCCATTTATTTATTCACCTGTTTGAAACAACTGCCAAATAAAATGTTTACATTTTGTGTCTTTCACATTCCAAATATTATTTGCAGGTGATACTTTTTATTTGTGTATATATTATACACATATAAAATAAAGCCAAGAAGGCATATTGCCCAATGCAGTGTTGTACTGCATAGAAGATGCACAATATTTAGGATCAGGTGGGTTTTACTAGTAACAGGAAGTTCTAGATAAAAATACTGCATTGAAACACAAGCCTATAAATTATCACCTGGACAATCCTTGCAGTTATGTAAAGCTTCACTGATTTAAATAGAACTCTAAGCAGAAAAAAGAATTCAGTTACCTAGATGTGGTTGTTGGATGAAGGGTTCAGTTATACACATCTAATTGTAGGATGGGTCTTTGTACTGTGCATAGCTAAAAATTTACAAAGAACTTAGCAGGATAAAAGACAAGGTAAGGGTCTGTGTTTCTTCACCTGATGCTGAAGCAGCAGAAAAATCTCTTGTACAACACTGGGGCTGTTACTGTGCTGAAAAGCTGAAAGCTAGAAGCAAAGCTTATTTTTCAGCTAGCATTATTTCTGTAGCTGAATTGTCAAACATCACTTGCATGAATTCTGTGTCCCTGTCAAGTCTTTCCACTGTAATTGCAATTATTTAGTCTTCAATGAATTTATTCCTTATTCTGAGTGAAGCTAGTGAATAGGAAGTTATTTTTTTCCACTACCCTGCCATGAATCTTAGTAGCAGGTACTTCTGAAATTCAGGGAACTTTGAATGTGGCAGGATAAAGTCAGTTTGTATAGTATGTGCAACTCCGGGGAAGCTAACTATATCTGTTAAATTATGCCAAATCTGAATTTGGCATCAAAATTCATTACAAGCTCAAAGTTAAAATAGTCTTTTGTTTACATACATCTAGTGCACCACTTGAGAGAAACCTACACTGATGCTGAAGATGATTTGCTGCAGCTCAGGAAGAGAGCTCAAGTTTATTTTAGACACCTTTGCATTCACTGAAGTTATCAAGCATTGTGCTCCAGTGCTGTCTTTAAAATATACACATGAATACTCTGTTCATTTCTACACATTTCTACCATTCACATACATTGATTGGTGAATAAAACTAATCATACTATGCATGTCAGCTAGTCACATGAGCTGATTAACGTGTATTTTAGGAAACCAGTCTTAAATAGTATGCTTCTGTAATAAAGAATTGAGTTTTTTTATATTTAATGTTATTTGAAAAGAAAAAAATCTCATGTGAACACTACTACTCTAGTAAGTTAATTTTTCTGATGCCTTTTTATCCATAGCTGCGTATGCTCTGCTAGGTATCTGGCTTAATAACTACCTATTCCATAAGTACTTACAATATGAGTAGAAAGATTTTAAACTATGTTTCACAGCTGAAACCTCCCAATTTTTCTGAATAAATACATTTCCAAAAATCATCTTAATAAATAATTTCTTGTTTGGCAGTTTCCTTTATATGTCAAACCATATTTCCTTTATATAGTTTTAGCTTTTATATGAGCACGATTTCAAACTCCAGATGAACCCAAATAATATTTTTTATTATTTCTCAACGTTGGGTGCACATCTGTGGTTGCCCATTCAGTTTGTCCTTTTCTTCTTCAGTGCCCTTTGCATGGGAAAGAAATGAAATACAAAGTCATGAACCCATCTCCAATCTACCAGCAAACCATTAAGTGTTTTCTATTTCTTCTTGTCTTCTGTTTCAGTCTTTTACTTAAGGTCCTATTGAATTGTGTACACTGTTTCTGATCTGATTTTTCTGATTATACTTGCCTACATGCACTCTCTATCAAATTATAAAGATAATGGCTATGTATCCTTCTCATTATGAACATATTATCCACATCAGGCTCAATTTAAGTGGAGTTGGAGAAACTTGCTAATCTGCTACCAACATTTATTTACAAACAACATATTGTGTACCTTGAAAAATTTATGTTTCACGGAATTGCATTTCAGAGTCAGCCAGCTATGCTAGCTAAGGCCTATTTCTGAGTTACCTCATTCTGAAACAATATGACAGACTTACAGGAATTCACTGTTACTCCTGGGTTTAAAAGAGGAATTTAAATGCCTGCAAGGGTGTGAGTCACTAGAATTTTAAATTCACAGTACATATAAAACTAGCCATGGTACAGTGGAGGGTAGCAAGGGATTAATCTGCTGGAGAACACAACTGTGATATCAGTTTGGTTGTTCCCTCAGAAAACTTTACCTGTAGTCAAGCATTAGTGATTTGGGAAGTTCTTAATGCCTATGTCATTTTTGGAAAGTCAACTAATTACTATTAAATGCTGAACTGAAACCTGTTCTCTTTTGAAAATCCCTTTCTCTAGTCAGTTTATGTCAGGTGGAGACTCACAGGGACAACAGCCACTTTCTTATTGTGTGAGTATAGCATTTCTGTGTACCACATAAGGAGCTGGGGTATTTTAGAACAGAACTCATAATCCTTAACATAGAAGAGCGTGAAGGCTCATTAGGTGGTTCCTTGTGCTGTTTCTTCCTGATTTCAGAGACTGGCCTTTTAACAGCTCATCTGAGCATAAGGCTAAGACCGTATTCCGTCCTGGTTCTCTGCTCAGTATTCCTTCTGATATGAATGGAAGAGTCAGAAAAAAACCTAGAATATAACCTTTTATCATATATACATTGATACTTTTAAAAAATGTTGTTTTAAAAAACCTGCTTCTTTCAGCAAAGTCTGTGTTCCTTGTGGCTGACTGGTTGTCTTGGGTAGTTGTAATGGATTTTCTAAACTCCTTAATTGTTTTGTTTATGACTGACACAGAAGACAGTACTGAAGGTTATTAATGGGTACTGCTGATCCTTGACGCTCCTTAGTCATGTTAATGTTTAAGACAGAAAAAAAGAACATTAATGGAATAGTATTGTATTCCTACAACTACTTCATTATATTTTTAATAGAGCACAAATATAAAAGAATATGCACCTCTCTACTTTGGAAGAGATATATAAAATACATTCAGAATATCTGATACTATACCATGTGTAACTTTTTATTTTGTCTGTTGCAATGCCTAGGACTTGCAGGTTTTTTGTTTCTACTTATTTTCCATTGAAAAACTATTCCAAAATGCACTCTGCTACTAAGAAGGAAATTCAGTAAGCAAATATCTTGTTGTCTAAGGTAACAAAACAAACAGAAATGTATTACTGGTTTGTATTTCATTTTAATTATAACTTCTCTTAATTACTTTAATTTTTTAACTTTCTTTGAAGGGGTTGTAACAGCCACTTGAAGTACACTTGAGGATGGGAAACCATTATTGGCATAGTTCATAACGTGTGATATGCTTTGATATGTTCTAGTGGGAAGGTCACTAACAGCTGTATTTATGTATATGAGCATTACAGTAGATTGTGTTAGCATTCAGTGGAAAATAAAGAATGTTTAAACCATAGGAGTAACAACAAAAAGCCCTCAGACTGACAGTAGCACGAAGAAAAAGCAGAGAAGTCATCATGCCCAAAATGTTACAACTAGGAACAGAATATAAGCCCACAGTCTCAAAAACGTGGAAGTTTCCCCTTTTAAGGAAGTATTTTCCTTTCCATGAAACACATAATGGGTTTCTGCTCAGTGGGGACCCCTGAAAATCCAGATAATCACCCAGTTCTTGCAAAATACAGTAAGAGGCTTACAAATTTAATGCACTACATCCATGATCCTAATATGTGGATTTTTTCCTTTTGACACTTCTCTGTTACATCAGTCTCAGCCGTGGTGACATAAAGGGAGTGGTGAGCACACTACCGCCCACCAAAAGGGCCAGGGCCAGACAGAAGTTAAGCCAGGTTCAGCAGATGGAAAATGCAAACCCAAGCACTCAATTCCCTCAGCTGTTAATGCCTCCCCCACTGCCTCGCAGGTTTTCTCTCTGATTTGTTATACATACTGCCAACAGTTGCCACTACCTTTCATATGCCTGCAAGCCTTCTCCTCTCATTCTTGCTGGTCTGGAGCCCTAAGCATGGTAGTAAAGCTGATTTAGACTCCTATTGATTGGAATGGCTGAATGTGTTTTTGTGGCCGGGAATTCACCGATAAATGTCGAGGTCTTGGGGAGTTCAGTTCCTCCAGACCGAGCTGCGGTACACTGCCTGACTTACTGCTAATGGCAACTTTTCTTCCTTACTGATGACTCTGAATCCTAATGGCTGGTGTTACAGGCATGTCTCTGTTTATAGCTCACTTAAACAAAGTGCTCAGAGGCGAACCTAACCCTATTTCTATTCAGGAATTTTCCTGAAATGAACTATAACTACAAAGACCTCCAGTGTGCTATACAGAAGTGGTGTTGTATTTGTGCTTTGAGACTTTGAATCGCTCCAATTAGTTATGGTAGTGTAATACTTCTGTCTTCAAATTTGTTACAGTAGAAAGCAATTTGCCCCCAAATATGCATATTTATACTCATAGAATTGTTTATTTATACTCCAAATAAACTGAAGTGGATAATGGCAATAATTATGTTACTGTTTCCAATCTCCCATTCATCAAATCAATTTCTGAATTCTCAAAAGTTGTTTTCAACTCAGCCTTACTTTATTCTTCCTACTGAATTATTTCAATTGAAAAAGGACTTTCTGACCCATTCTCACTTCCTGTTTGAAGGCCTGGATAGCGACAGCAGTATGTTAGCAAGTTGTCAACCTGCCCAGATGGTGAGCATCCAAAAATGCTGAAAGAGCTTCAGAATAAACAGGCTGATCTGCTAAGAATACATAGTCCTTCATTAAAAACCATTTATGTGCAAAAGAAGTAGAAGTAACAAACATTGTGTCTATTTTTCTAAAAAGCTCATGGGATAACCAGTGGGATTTCAGACAAGTAAAACCCACATTTATCTGAAATCATAAATGGAAATGGAAGTGTAAAATTTCAGGAGAAATTAGGTAACTAAGCAAGTGGGACAGGCTGACTAATGAAGTTCAGGGTCCAGAAATGCAAAATATTATACATAGGAAAGAAATGCTTGCGAAGTTTAAAATTAGCAGTAAAGAAAGTCAACTTGACATTGTTGTGAACAACTCAAAAAGATACTGATCTCAATATACAGCTACAGGAAAGAACAAATAATGCTACCACGTGCAGGATAATAGGGAGAACGCAGCACTGCATGTCATGGCAAATCACTGCTGTTGCCTTATTTGAGATACTGCATGCAGTACTAATGTAGCCATCTCAAAAAAACACTGCAGGATTAAGGACTCAGAGAGACGTGGAAAAATTCCCTGAAGGTGTGGAACAAAATGGCACTTGACACTATCAAACCCCAAGCCATAAACCAAAATACTTTCCCCCACAAATTAAACTGTGGCATTCACTGTGATAGGCAGTGACATAGGGGACAATAATACAGCATTCAGAAAGTCAAACATGGACAAATTACATAAAAATTCTAATTCTATTTTTTTAGTACAAAATATAATTGCTCTTCATTATGGAGGAGGAGGGTCTTTGCACTTCAGTCAGAAGCATCTGGCTGTAACCATTTTGGATGAAAAGCCAAGCAGCTGGATAATGAATGTGCTGCAGTGTTGCATTTCCTATTTTCAGTTCTTGAGACATAGTGCTTGGAAATTAGCTCAACTTTGTTGCGGAGGTCCACAAAATAAAATATATAAGATGTACATATGAGACAGACATTCAGAAGCATTTACAATACTGAGAATATGAACACTGAAAAAATCTGTGAGATACCAGCAACAAAATTCCATGAAATTATGTCAACAATTAAAAAAATTTGGCAAAATATTTGCAAGTACTTGAGAATGTAATTGCACAACTTAGGCTTCAGCTATGTAAGTCATGACAGAAGTAGATTCCCATGGGAAGAACAGAACTCAGCTTTTTATAAGCTTATTATTAAGATTTGAATATCAGAGCTGTAGGAATATTAGTAGCAAAGTATCCTATGATTAAGCAGGTAATAGTATTTTCCTGTGAGGGAATAATTTCTAAACCACAGGAGCAGATCAACAATTTTGGAAAAAAAAAACAAACAATTCCAATGTCACAATTTCCAAGTAACTGTGTAATTTGAAACCCCTATCCTGCTGCCTTTTGTCCCCCATATACAATAACGTAAGGATACTGCCCGTTCAGGAAAAACACTGTACATATGTTGCTCCAAAATGTGAAACAAAGGAAGAAACAGGATAAATCTGGAACAGAAAGTTTAATTGCACATGTGAATATCTAAATTTTCTGAGATACAGATTACTACTAAAAAGAGAACATCCCGTTAATGTTTACACTTGAAGGCATTAGCTACCTGGACTATAGATTGCTTCTAAATAATTCATATGCACTGGCATTAGTCCAGTCTTAACTTTTCCTTAGCATTATTTAAGCTAACAATGAGTCCTTCAAACTAAACTCACTTCATGGCAGAGATCAAGAAAAAATATCTGGTACTGCAGCTGCTAGAAAAGCTCTGCCTTTTTATAAAGGGTTCTGGAGTACATCAAACTGCAACAGCACTAAGATAATCGTATTTTATTAGCTTGAACCAAATTGGAAATGAATGACTGGTCCAGAATTACAACTCATTTCAGAACTTCTGTAAAATAATTTTGAGAGCAGTGATGCTATCAGAGGATCTAAGAGTAAGAAAAAAGGAAGCTAATTTCAACTGCTTATCAAAAATTCCTATGGGTGTGGTTGTGACTTCATCTAAAAGTTGTATAAATGTAATTAAGTACAATTATTGCAAAATAATCAGTCAAAGAAATGATATGAACTGTAAAGTGTACTGGCAAGACTATTACAAATAAACTCTGCCAGAGCAATATCATTCTCTGCAGCCAGAGCTCCCTTAAGCCAGTAAATTGCAAAGGTCCTTCCTTCTCTGAGAGTACTTTATAGCCCTCCTTGTTCCTGCACAGGGAGCAGGCAGCCCAGAAGCTGCCCTTGGAGGAAGGGAACGAGCTCCAATCATGCCTCAACAGAAACAATTTCCTTGAAGTACAGCCACAGACCAGAGGCATTCCTCCCAGTGCCAAGGGTAACTCAGCAAGGTCTTGAGGGCACCAGCTCGTGCATGTCAGAACATTCCCAGTTTTGCTGGTATTTCAGAGGGAGTAATCAGCTTGTGAGTGTCATCAAACCGAGCTCACTTAGCGTCCACTTGCTGGGGAGCCAGGAACAGATTGCAGAGGTCAGCACACGCCGCAAAAGCTTGGTCAGCCCATTCCTAGGGGGCTGCCACTCTGGCACTGTTCACAGGATCTGAGCTAGCTGAGGTTACAGGCACATAAAAATAACCATTTGGAGTTAGACCTGGGTTCTTGTGCTCCAATGTCCTGCCTATTTGGCCAGAAGGGATGCTTATTAGAATACCCAACAGTATGGGAATTACAGCACTATGATTTCCCAGTACACCCTCTCAGCCCCCAGCAAGAAAGGAAAAGAAACCCTGCTTCTTGCCTTTAGGAGGTGTTCTTGTGGACAGCAAAATGCCTAGAATAGGCACATCCCTCATGCAAGGCAGCAGCAGGGTTTTTTTGCTCTAATGAGGAATGCTCTTCTGCATTGCGGCTCCTGGAGGTAACGAAGGAGCACTGACTCAATTTAAAAATAATGAAAAAAAAGACCCCACTTATGTCTGTGACTCTGACAAAGGGAAAGGGCCTTAAAATCTGTGTTGCAAGGTTTTTTTTTCCTTAACAGAAGCTGGACTTGCATTTCAGCTCACTCCCCTTTGAACACACTCATACAAGCAAACTGAGAGGAGTAAGCATTGCACCAGCTCGTTGGAACAACATGAGAGGTGCACAGGCTGAATCATGTTAGTGTTTCATATGTTTATCATGTGTCTATATACAAATACCAAACATAAATATGCTTAATATAATAATATAACAAAATAATAAATCATTCACATATATATAAGTATATGAATGTGTTATGGAGTCCCAATACACTAATACTGATCCATCACCTGGGACAAGGTTATTTACCTTTTATGTAATTTTTGTTCTGGGGAAAAGTAGAAGCTAATGATGAATAATCTCCTTCAAGTAAGGCATGTAAACAAATGCTTAATAATTCATAGGAGTTGCAAGTAAGGAAGGTTCCCCCTTCCTGCCCTGCAGAGCAGCCCCAGGCAGACAGCTTACAGAATAGGAAACATACTGTGTAAGTGCCAAGAAATGCAGCTGATTGAAATAGTTCTCTCCCTTTCCACGAAGAGAAACTATACATTCAGCCATTTCTACTGCTGTAAAAAGTCAGTTAAAGTGACAGTGAAAAAATATAATTGAACAAATTATTTTCTTTTAACAGTCACAAAGGGCATCCTAGAACAGAACAAAATAAGACAAGCAAAAATGGCAACTATGAGCAATTTCCACTTTCCTCCACTCCTCCTTGGGAGCTCTGACCCTCAATGGCACTCAAGCTGTACTTCTGTTCTCTGATTTTTGTACTGTAGTACTTGCCAGAAAAGAAATCTCTGGAAAGTCACCACAAACTTCAAAGTTACATAATATTTTATTTCTCTTTTTTTTCCTCTCCATGGTCCTGCGTGCTATGAAGAAGAAAGAAATACTCCCTCTTGTCTGCTACTCATTCTCTGAGTAACTTAGAAGGAGTATGTATTTAATGATTACATCATTTCTATTCAAGCATGTTGCAGAATGGTAACAGATAACCTTCTGCCTACCTCTGTCTTCTCTATCTGTGGTTCAAAGAATATCTGCCCTTCCCTCTTGCAAGCCCTTTGGCTGTGTTGAACAAGCTTTTATAGTAATTTCAGTTATACATAGTGACAGTTTACACTAAATAACAGGAAAAATTCTTTTCAAGATTTCTAAGAACCTCTCCAGGAAGAGGTGGAAAAAAACCAAAAAAAGTTCTCAAAATTTGCAAACATGGTTTTTTGGAAGATCCAAAAATTGGGATGGATTTGGGGAAGAATTTTAAATGAAAAATACGTTCAGCACATATTGTTGAAACACCAAATTTAGATATTTCAAAATAAAGCACTGTATTTTGGAAAGATCTGAATTTAAGCAACTACCAGGAGGAGATGCTTACCAGGAGAAGCACCTACCCAGGGCAGTGCATACATGAATTCTAGCTTGCTCATTTCTTCTTTTTCATAATCACATGCTGCCACTTTCTGATTTTTTTTCCTTGATTCCTTGTTAAGTTTCTTGTATTTCCCTCTTTTTTTTCACTGTGCATTTATGTATACACTGACTGATCTTACTGTTTATGAGTAACGACTTATTCAAAGGGAACAGAGCTTCACTCAGTTTTATGGCTAATCTCATAACTCATAACTAGAAATAGTACTGACACATCAGGAAATGCAGTAAGGGAAAGGGAACATGCCAAGGTTGCATTCTCTTCACTGCATAAATGGCTCCAATAAACAACTGGAATTATAAGAGTTACTGTGCTACAGTGAATCCATATTCCTCTAGCATTTTTTTAAAAAGGCACTTCCCTGGAAATTTTTTTATGTATAGTGAATACTCAGATACCTTCAACCCACCAAATGAGACAATATGCCTGAATAAAACCCCACCCACAATTCTTTTACCAGAAAGGAGACTTTTCCAAATTCAGACTTTCACACTGGTTGCCTTGCCAAGTTCATAATAAAAATATAGATTCTCCTAAAGAAGTAGAAGTAATAGCCTTGTACATGTTTTATCAAGCACTGACAGTTTGATACATTAGGAATTCTGTTCATTACCTGCACTGTGTCACAGCATAAGCTAAGAACATACCCATGTATGTGTATGCACCTGACATGGAGGAGTTACACCTGAGAGAGAGGCACACAGGGTGTGTAAATACACATTTCCTGTTAAAAACTCCTTTCACTGAGGTTAGCATGATACACTTGTTACATAACAATCTATAAAACTTCACTGCAGTACGACAGCAAGTGCTGCTGCTTCCTCAGAGTACCAGGCCAAGACCTGAATGCCACCCGCCACCACTGTGCTGCACAAAACTTACAGTGTTTTGGCCTGTGGCAAACACAAATGATCAACAAAACCAGTACTACTGTTCACTTCTTTTCTAACAGTGAGTTACTAAAGTTCACTCTATTGGTTTGCTTAGATGTTTATGTTCTTCAGTGGAAATAAAATGATAGAGAAAGAAAGAGGAGGACGGACAGATTTTTCATTAAGAGATTAAAAGAAAATATTTTTTTGTCCAAGATGTATTGGAATAACAGCCTTTTCCACCTGCTTAAAGAGAATAAAAAAATTACATAACTTTTTAAATTTAAGGATCACCATCTAAATTTGCATTAACTCCCCAGACATTAAAGTGAAATACAAGAATGAAAATACTACAGTCTCTGGAGTACATGGAAAATTATTTTTAATTTATCCTTCCAGGAATACTAGCTACAGAGATTTGATTGCTTAGCAAGCAGTGTAGTTAAGCCATCTGAGGACAGAAGCATGACCTTTATGTGACCAAAATGTACTAAGCAGTACACCTTTAACACTGGATTGAAAGCACAGTAACAAATACAGAAGCAGAATTTGAATATTGTCCTGCTTATCCATTATTTTTCAACTCTTCAGAAGTAAAAAAAATAAAATCATTCATTCTGCAGACCACAAAATTTTTTGTTACTCCTTCCTTACTTCTTCTGAATGTACTTATCTCAATACTTTCAGTCTCCTGAAGAGCAACTGCTAATACTGCAATCTGGAAAATGCAGTTAAAAAGAGCCTCAGGGTATCTCCATTATATTGACTGTAATTACAGGATTCCCCAGTATTTCAATGTTCCAGCCCATCTCCTGTTGTATAGTACTATTCATTACAACCACCAACTCCAGAAGAAGAAAACTGTGATCCTTGGATCATAGTGTGACACAAGATTAAATGTTTGTGTAGCAGTCCTATATATACATGTGGCAGCAATTTGTGGTGATGGCAAAACTGAGAATCATTCAACACCCACCTTAACAGGGAAGCTGAAAAATACAGGTCTCTTCTAACACCTAAGGTGGACATAAAACCCACTAAGACAGACACTGGAATTTTGACGGGGAGGCAGGAGCTCATACAGACCACATTTTCACTGGGCTGTGAGACTGCAAGTGTTCATTCATTTTAAAGATAACTTCTGTTTTTAAAATTTTTTTTACTGGGTGATCGAACACAGGAGCACATTGCCCAGAGGGGTGGTGCAGTCTCCATCCTTGGAGATATTCAAAATCCCAAGAGAAAGAGTCTTGAACTCTAGCTGACCCTGCTTTGAGCAAGGGGGGGGAGGGTGGAGTGGATGACCTCTCAAGGCACCAGATGTGCCCATCAGGCTCAGCTATTCTGTGATTCCCAAACAACTCTGGGTTGGACAGAAGTTTGAATGAATGATCAGGACAATGAAACTCCTTGGTGCTGCAATAATCATCTGTTTTATGGCACTCGGGTGCAGAGGTAAATGGTTATTACAATGCACTTAAGAGTTGGATCCATTTCAGAAGCTGAGGAAGTAATTCTTATCTGGTTTTTTGTTAAACCTTTTCAGAAGGAAAGGAAGCCATGCAAGTTTATTATTTATTTTGCTACTTCCTTCGCTTTAGTCTGTATTTCTTTTGATGAACTTTTTGCTAGACAAACTTAAAAAAAATGGTTTTACAGAATTAGCATTTTTACAGAATAAAAGCCATTGGTATGGACTACTGTTTTGATTTAAATCTACTACATTTATAGCTTTAGCAGTACGTAAGAGTGCTGACACTGCTATGTTCAGATCAAACTGGGATAGATGTCACCAGGGTGTTCCACGTGCAGTACCAGGAATCCACACGTCTTTCCTGCTGGAGCTCTGCAGAGCTCTTAGTGCTGCTCTTAGGAGAGGTAAGGGATAGGTCAGTTCCAGGGCTCTCTGAGTTTATATTAATTTAGTTCTCACTAAACCTCCAAGAGCAGCAGTGTTCCAAAAAGCTTATTAGAATATATCAGCAGTGGATAAAAGAAATGATGGGATAGTGGATAAAGTTCTTATAATCTCTCAGGAAAGTCCCACGGTTCTCCACAAAACTCACTTAATTGCTTTGTCATTTGTGCTTGTTAATTTTTCCGAGGAGTCAGAGACAGCATTTGCAGGGGGGAGATGGAAACCAAACACCACAGCGTCCCTTACCAGGCACACAGACTGAGACTGGCAACTCATTACGGGACTTTAAAGTACCTGCCAGGCCTGTATCTCAACCTGCAGTGAAGGACTGGCTTGTTCCTGGCATTTATAATGACAAAAACTGCCTGCCTAAATTCTGGATGAGGATGATAGTATTCTTTCCTTTGGAAAGAGTAACCTAAGAAAGCTCCCTGTGTGGAGCATGGGGACTATGCAGGAGGTGGCTCACTTTCTCCACTTAGGATATTATGGAAGCCATTCTAGCTGGTCCTGCAGTTAAATTTTCAATGATCGAATTGCCTGAGTTTACTAAAGCTTTTTCTTATGGACTTTGCACTCAGCAAAGATACTATAGGTGATGTGCTGGAGAAAGGAACAGCTAGTTCTGGGCACAGTATTACAGAGATGAGACTTAATCTGTACTTGAAAAGGATGCATAAGACACTGACCTGTCACATTTATGCAGGTACTTAATTTTCCAATCTAGGGCAGCATGACTGCAAATTACATTTGCCTGCTGGTTAGTTTGGGCAGCTGCAACTGCTCTGTTTCCTTGCTCAGAGAAGACAGTTGTACTTTACAGGGAGAACTTGGAAGCTCTCAAGCTGAGACAAACCTGGCAGTTTGACCAGGAGCAAACAGAACACTTCATGTATCTTGGCATAAACAAACACTGCCCTCAGATGTTCCCTTTCAAAGCCAGACATGGAGGGGTACGGAGGGGGTTGTTGCAGTCTCTTTGAAACTCTCGACAGCTCAGTACTTGGCGCTGTGGTACTTAAAATTTTTTACTTTGGATTTCATAGTGGCAGTATTATAAAATAAATACATAATCTGCGTATTTTAACAAATAGCCAGAAATTGTAAGAACTCAATAAAATTTGTTTTGCGTCTGTACTGTGGACCATGTTTGGGCTCTGGTTTTCTTCACTGAAGACTCAAGTTAGCCAGCTGCTTCTGCTGTTACTGACTAGAGAGGCAACTCAGCAAGTGACTGTGCAGACAGCCACAAAAATCCCACTGCCCAGGGGATGTGCCAGGTGTTCCTCTGAGACACCTGTGGGATCACCAGCCTGGGATGGCTGCTGAGAGACAGAATCCCCACTGCCCTTCCACCAAAACTTGTCTGGGGAAGGACAGCTCTAACTTTTGTGTTGGTGATTTCATGAACAGTGGCCTGTGAAAGCTGCCTTGGAGTGCAGAGAAGTTTAAGTTTCTTGAGAAAGCAGCAGGCTGCTAGGTTTATTTGCACCTCCCTCTCTAAATTAAACCAAATTTAAACCAAACTCTGAGGAATAGAGAAATGCATTAGGAAAAAGTAACTTCTTAATAAAGGGTGTCTGTTTGGGAAATTTTGCATCTCCAGAGGAAAGATTTAGTAAAGCTTTTAATATAGACATTGTAGAGAGCTATGCTGATAGGAGATGTAATACAAGTTGTTTATAAATACTGCAGCACATATTTAATTATTTTTTTGGTTTATAGCAATAGGAGTTCAGATAATCTAAATATTAGAAATAATTAATTCTGATTTCAACACAACCTTATTAACTGATTTCTCTTATTTTAATAATTGATGTGGCACATCTAATTTTTAGTTAAGAACAATCTGTGAAACAATTCTGGTCATACTAATCAAATGCTAGCCTCAAGATAAGGAAATACGTAAAGCCTCTGGTGGGTTAGCATGGACTATAAAATGTGCTAAATCAGGGACATGGAAAGCTTGAAATGGCTTTTATGAGGTAGCTTGAGGGAAAAGTTAAAATCATTTGTATGAAATAGCTTGTATCTACCATTTGGCATTCATTTTGCTAAAGCTGTAGATTACATTTCCCTTTGTTATGAATAAAGAAATAAACACGGATTAATTTATGCAGCTAAGAGATTAATGTGAGCATAGATATTTCCTTTGAATAGAAATTCCTCCCACTTTAATTATTGATAAAAGCTCATCTTGCTCAAAAGGGAAAAAAATTAGCGTTTTGAATTTATTCTGCTTCTTTTACTCTGCACTTTTTCATGGGTAAGGAAAAAGGGCAACTCCTGTTTTTCTCTCTACCCTTTCCGACAAGCGGCATTGTTTACTTAGGGAAAACATACCGCGAGGTGACTAAATTATTTCTGTACCCTACTAACGATCCCGACTGAATGGCCCACCAGGTTCCCTTCTCCATTTTGACCCGAGCGTGCAGCCGGCGCAGGCAGCAGCTCTTGCAGGGAGCGATGCTCTGCCCCTGCCCACTGACACGGCAACACTGACGGGCCCACCAAAGGTCATCCCTGCTCTTCCAAAGGACGCGGATTCCGGTCCAGCGGGAATTCCCACCGTGACACCCCGGACATGCGGGGCTGTGGCGGGTCAGGTAACTCGGGGCAACTGATGAGCCCGTCCAGGCTGAGCTTGGAGGGCACAGTGCCGCGGACACACTCAGTGCCGCGGACACACACAGCGGTACTTTCATTTCGGGCGCGCAGATCACGCAAAAACGCCCCTAAAATAACTTTGCATCACCGTTTCCCAGTGTTTTATCTCCTCTGCTCGGGAACAGCCGCGGCCTGTGCGGCCCCCTCCGCTCTCCGGCGGGGTCAGAGCTCCCCCTCCCGAGGCACCACAGCCTCGCCGTCCCCCGGCACCGCTCCCGCTGCCCTCGCCAGGTCCCTCTCGGGGGGACGCCGGGAAGGAAGCGGCAGGGCGCTGCCTCCTGTCCCGGCAGGGGCGCTCG
>VZRQ01002554.1:383949-406389 GCA_013397975.1 Machaerirhynchus nigripectus
AGCCGCCTCGCCGCTTCCGAGTCGTCCCCGCCGGCGGCGGCTCGCACCTGGTGCCCGCGGGTCACCTGCGAGCGGGTTCGGTCTCGCCCTCTTCTTCCGGCTCCTCGTGACCGGACAAGCCGGCCCCGGTGGAGGAATCAGCGGGGCGGTAGGCACGACCTGCTCCGTGCCCCTGCACCCTGTGCCTGTGCGCCGGGCGCGGCTCGGGCCGGGTGCCCGATGCCCCCCACGCCCCGGGAGCGGGCAGAGCGCCTGGGCCGCTCATCCCCAGCGCCGGGCGGCTCTGTCCTCTCTGAGGGAGCTTTGGGAACGATTATTCCTCGGGAAAACAGTATTTGCTGTTGTTAAAGTTTTAAAGTAAGACTTGACAGGTTTGGATAAATAGAGGTGCCTTCTGCCAGTGTGAACTTCTGGCACTGTAAATACGTTTGAGAGTGCAGTTCAGTAAGTCCACGTACTTGGGACTGTGACTTCCTTGGCAATTCTTACATTGCTTTAGTCTGAGTGTAATCCTTGTTTTCTCGAGTCTGCACTTCACTTCTTGGTGATGTGTAGTTGATAAAGCCACAAACTTACTGTGAAGTACGCAACATGTAGTTTTAAAGTGGAGTCCTCTTAAAACACAAATGCCATCTTGAAATAACTTCTGAAGTTATCGGGAGTAGTTTTTTTTTTAAACATCTTCACTGAAAATGTGTTTGTCATTAAATTGACTGTAATTGACTTTCCACAAGAAGATAGATTTGGTGGTGAGCTATGGAGAGGCCAGAGTCCTTCACCAGTGAAATTCACATTAGTGTCACTTTTGAGGCAAAGCTTGGGGGAAAAAAAAGTGTTTGAAATCCTGAGAAACTTGCATTAATTAACCAGAAAGACTACTTTGTTTTTGGGATGTCTGTCTTGCAAAATTGTTGACTGAGTCTGTGACTGAAGACTATGAATCATGCTTAGATCTTGTCTGCATGACCATGATTAGTTCCAATGCAGGCTGTTCTGCTCCTGGCACTTTACAGAAGTCAAAGAGAGCTCTTCTGCTCTTTACAACATGGAGACTCCTGCCTTTCCTGAAGGTCTGGGAGAATCATCTTCTTGCTGACCACCTTTCCCATAACCAATACTCTTCTGTGTCAGCAACTATTTTTGGCATGCTTGTGAGAAGTGTGATTTTCTTCATTGCATGCATTTTGCAAGTATAAAAACTGTTCGAAACAAAGCACAGCATTAAAAACACAGAATCAGAATTTACACCTAAAACAGTGCACAGTGGAATGCATTTACCTACAGCTTAAAACAGGAGTGGAAAATTGTTTGAAAGCATTACCTGTGGAGATGGCTAGGGAATAAAATTGGAAAACCAAATCTGTAGCCACTCAAAAAAGAGGACTTGGGTACTGCTTGAAACCTTTTGATTTTCAGGCTGCTACATTCTTTTTAAAAAGCATAAGTGCTTGACTGTTTTGATGGTGTTAGGCTAGTATTTCGAGGCTTAATATTTTGTGGGGTGGGATTGTTATCTTAACCTAACTTCTCCCTAAAACTTACATTGAAATAAGTACTCTTCAGAACTGCAGTTCTTGTTTTTGGTGGAAGAGCTCGTACCATTTTATTTTTAAAAGGAAATAAAACACTTTCTCATTGCACTGAGTACATGCTTTGGCAATGCAAGATGTTAATGGTTTAAATTCTAGTATTACAAGATTCCGAAGATTCTGTTTCTGATACGCTTGGTGTATTGGCTAGCTTACAGAAATTAGTTCCTTCTGGTTTTTGTTTGTTTCTTACGATCCAAATCTTGGTTCTGGGTGTAAGATCCTTTCAGTGTATTTTGCTTTAATTTGATTGGTTTTCCATTTCAACACTTCCTTTATTTAGGCTGGCTTCATTCTGTAGTAATCAGACAAGCTATCATGCCTGAAATAAAAGTTAATAGTTCTGTTTGTGCTGTGTTCATCCATAAGCCAGCCTGGGTTTGGATTTCCCATTATCAGTTACAGGCCAGTCTGATTCCTCTTGCTTCAATATTAGAGACTGTTGATTTTGTAGTTCTGTTATGTGACTCTGTGGATTAAGGCATTACATAGTTCATGAACATTTTTTAAATCCACTTTGTTTCATAGTTGGTAGATGTCCCGGTCCACTGTTGGTTGGTGGTAGTTTTTATAGTCAGTTTTATGTAAGAGGCTGTTGCTAAACAGAAATATTTCAAGTAGAAGCTGTAACTCACTTTCAGCTGCAGTGTGGCAGGATTCCTTGAGAAGCAAACCTTTTGCCTACTTCAGGTTGTGGTTGCTATTGTAAAGCCAGGGTCCCTAGCAGTGTCAGTCTGCACTCTCCCCTCCTCAGCAGTAAGATGCAGTTTCTCAGCCTTGAGTGCTGGTCTCAAGGAGGATCAAAATGGTTTGTGGCAAGTTTTGTTAATTTAAAAAAAAAAAACCACCTCTCAAAACCATACTTAGTTGCTAAGCAACTCTCAGCAGTACCCTGCTGATTATGTTTTAGAGGATCCATAAGGCTCACAGGCTGCCACACTAATGTGAGATGAGGCACCCTTTTATCAAAACACTGCCTCTGGGACATGGAGTTCTTGCTCCTATCTTTAGAGGGTGTCGCAGAAGAAAAGGTAACTCCCAATGTTTTATGCAGGTAGAGAAAAAGAAAGAGTGAGGTGACATCCCACTCAAATTTTTAGATGGTCTCTATTTTCCCTGGTGTTCACCTCTAGGTTCAGTGGAAAGACTGTTCCTTTTATGCAACATAGCAATAACAAAAAAGGCTGATTTCCTTGGAGATTGCTGCTGCTGACCTCAACAGAGTTCTCTCTCTCACAGTTCTCCCTCTTCTTGCTTCTTTTAGTCTTTTTTTTTTTTTAATCGTTTGGGGTGGAGAAGATGAGTGGAATGAGGAAGAGTATGTTGTTGAAGAGAGCCTGAGGCAATGAGGAAACTTGACTAGAAACATTAGACTTGGGAAACTTTCAGGAAGGGGTGGTCTCATAAATAAGCATAAACTAAGGTCTTCATGGAATTATGATAGACATCAGGCCTTTGATGTTTTAAAATCAGTTACTTAAATCTGTTCTGCTTAAAATGTGTATTTGATGCCTATTTGAAGAAAATATGTGGATTCTTGCATCAAGATAAAAATGTTAAATTAAACTTCTGTAGGTCTAGGTAAATTTAGGGTGACTTAGTTGCAAAATAAACATGAGGTATAACAAAAGTTATGTTCTGTACACGGATTTTACATTGTGTGTTTTTGAGAAAGCATATTAAATTTTTGCTTAGGAACCTTAGTTAACTTAGAGGCTGATTCCCAAGAGAATTGTTTCAGAATCTGACCATGGATTACTTTGTAGTCAGTTATATTTATTGGTCCCTGGGCAGAATTGTGACTAGTCCCTATATTAAATCACCCGTACTAGTCTGATGCCTACAAGCAGTTATGTCTACTAACTCGTGTAGAACTGTGATGTTTTGTATCCCAGGTGTTAGAGTTCATCTCTTATACCCTGCTGTCAGAAAAAAAAGAGGACCCATGATGGTCAGTGAAAAGTTCAAGGTAGGTCTGGTAAATAGATGTAATATTTGCATTTGTTTCTTTGGTTCCCCTGTTCTTCACCATGAAAATCGCTACAGATGTGTGGAGCACTGCAGTGTGCGGAGCTGCCTGATCAGAGAAGTCTTCTAATAGATCCTTGCTGACTGTAGTTTATCTGTTGCAGGGACAAAGAAGAAAGCTGCGTGCCCAGGACTTGGTCTGTTTTATACCATACTGTCTGCCTTCCTTTTCTCAGTGGCCTCTTTATTTCTTAAAAAAATAGAAGATGTACATTCAGTGGAAGTGAGTGCATTTCGATGTGTTTTCCAAATGGCATTTGTTCTTCCTGGTTTAATATACTACAAGTAAGTGTAGAAAATGCTTGAAGTTATTTCTTAAAACTAGATCTAGAATTATCACTCACTTAAATAAGATTGCAATGTTATTTTAGTTTGGATTTCAGTTGCATAACAGCATTGTTTTAGATTAGTTGATAGTTTCTTAATATGATTCAGAAAACTGAAAATCTTTGACTCTCTGAATGGTAGAGGCTTCTGCTAGGATTATTGTATCAAATGCTTTGATTTCTACAAAGGGGTGATCTTAAAAAAATAAAAGGTAATTTGTAGATACTCTTGGGTTATTTTGCAAGCAGAAAGTTAATCACTAGAAGAACAGGTTCTGGACTCTGAATGTGATTAGGGATCATGATGGAAATAAATTGGTCTGTGATCAGACAGTTAAGAATATCTGAGTATTAAAGTCCCTCATCTAGAAAGGTGTGTACCCTATGTAAATGTGTTTGGATGTTAGTCATGAAATAAGCAAGACAGTGACATTAATGTGACATTTCTGTTTTTCAGAACAGGGTTTTTGGGACCAAAAGGTAAAAGAATTTTTCTTTTCTTCCGAGGATTCCTTGGCTCTACTGCAATGGTTCTTCTCTACTACGCTTACCAAGTCATGCCACTAGCTGATGCCACTGTTATAACTTTTACCAGTCCTGTTTTTACATCATTACTGGCATGGATCTTTCTCAAAGAGAAATACAGCCTTTGGGATCTTCTGTTTACTCTCTTTGCAATCACTGGAGTGATTCTTATTGCCAGACCACCATTTCTGTTTGGGTCACATGTTACGGGGATTGAAGGAAGTTACACAAATCACCTTAAAGGAACTATAGCAGCGATTACAAGCACATTATCTGCAGCTTCGACTATTGTTATACTAAGGAAGGTGGGAAAATCTGTGCATTACTTTCTGTCAATTTGGTATTACGCAGTCATTGGATTAATTGGATGTGTTATAGCATTGTTTGTTTTGAATGAATGGCGTTTACCACATTGCGGCAGAGATAGGGTTTTTCTAATATTAATAGGCTTGTTAGGGTTGGGGGGTCAGGTATTTCTCACAAAAGCATTACAGATAGAGAAAGCTGGACCTGTATCAATAATGAAAACAATGGATGTGGTGTTTGCTTTTATTTTACAAGTTCTTTTTCTCAATCATCTACCAACTTGGTGGACTGTGGGCGGTGCCCTTTGTGTAGTAGCCAGTAGTTCCGGAACCGCCATTCGTAAGTGGCGACACAGCGTGAAAAAAGCTAAACAGAGGGAAATCTAACAGTATAGACACAAATTCATTACAGAAACAAGCGATCTTGAAATATATATAAATACAATATTTATTTTTATTTATTTTAAATATCCCATTTACCAAATTGTAGTACCAAATTATATCCCGTAAAATAAGTTGACTTCTTTTTAAACCAAAATTGAAGATATTTTAGCAACTGAGGAGGTATATGCTTTCCTTTCTTATATTTAGGCGTGCTAATATGGGCGGTAGCTACTTAAAAGTTGTTGCTTCCTTTCCAAAGTGCACAATATTTATTTTCCTAAAGTTCCTGACTCTCTACTTCTTAGACTCTTTCTTTATTTTTCAGAGCAGTGGAAATAAGTCTCCCAGACTTAATACTGTTTTGTGCTTGATTACCACAGGGATTGCAGTACAAAAGTTAGAAGGGAATGAAGAGTTGATAATCCTTAAACAACCAGCTTTTATGGAACAGATAAAGCTTGTACTTCTACAAGCTTTGTAATATTATTTTGCACAAAACAGATGTCAAATGCAGATTTAATTTTAATTTGGATTCTAAAAGAACAAAAGCGATTTCCTTTTTCCAAGTAATATCAAGAGAAAATTAACTTATGAAAATTACCTATCAGCTTTGCTTTTTTTAAGAAAGAATTTTTAGTGTTTGCACTTACTTTTTTTTTTTTCCAATTGTTATTTTCCCAATAAACATCTTTAGTAGCTGCAGTCTCAGTGAGGAGAGACAACAGTTAATTTTATACCACTTGAAAATTAGCCCTTTCTTGTGGTATGGAATGCTGCACTGTAGCTGCACTTTCCTTTATTCTATGCAAAAGATTGTATTTTTTAGGTATTTAATATAGGTTGTATTTAATGCTGCTTATGACCCTTTTTAGATTCTTCTGTACAATAGTTCTTTATGAGACCAAGTTTGAGTCTCTTTTGCCTTCATAAGGTTAGGAGGATTTACAGTAAAGCTTTTGCCTGTTTCCTGAGAATGTACAAGCATGCAATGTAATTGCAGTTTCCTAGAAAATGGGGGTTGGCCAAGGTCATACTGAGATTCTACAGAAGAGGTTTGAGGAAGGGTGGAAGGAAGCTTGGTGGAAGGGTGAAGCTATGCTTACACATCACATTCAGGCATCCACACTACATCAGACAGTACTAGTGGGCAACTTCAGTCCCACTTCTCCAGCTGGCCCTTTTAAGTCTGCATTTATCACTTCTCTTGCACATCATCTTACTTTTGTAGGCTTTATCTTGAATGCAACAAATACTAAAGAAAAATACTTGTATTACTGATTTTGATGTCCTTCACGTTTCAGGAGTTTAGTTAAATGTTTAGTATCAGGAAGCAGGATTTTCCCAAGTTAAATACTTTTGGGTCTTGTCTCAGTAGAGTTTAAAGAAAATTTTAACTTGAATCTTTATTTGGTCCTTTGTATCATGAGGAGGTTTTCAGTTACTTACTCTAGTGTTTTTCTAAAAGAGAATGCTGTGTTCTGTACACTTGATACATGTTTTTTTCAAAATTGCTAAAGGTGGCACATGTTTTCTTATTTTGATTTATAGATGTCTGGTCACATGTTGTTTCTGTTGCCAATAATTGCATCCTGTCCGGGCAGATCTAGGGACTTCATTCCCAAAGGCATGGAATGCATATAGTACTTTAGGGTCAGAGTATCATATAATATATTGAATTGGAAAGGGCCTGTCATGATCATTGAGTCCAACTCCTGGCCCTGCACAGGACACCCCAAGAGTCACACCATGTGCCTGAGAGCGTTATCCAAACTTTCCTTGAATCAGACTTGGTGCTGTGACTGCTTCCCTGGGGTCCCTGTTCCAGTCCCCAAACATCCTGTGAGTGAAGAACCTCTTCCTGATATCCAGCCTAAACCTCCCTTGACTCAGCTTGAGGCCGTTCACTCGAGTCCTGTCACTGAGCACAGGGAGAAGAGATCGACACTTGCCCCTCCGCTTCCCCTTATGAGGGTGTTGAAGACCTCAGTGAGGTCTCCCCTTGGTCTCTTCTTTTCCAGGGTGAACAGACCAAGTGACCTTAGCAACTCCTTCTAAGTCTTCCCCTGCAGACCTTCACGATCTTCGTGGCCCTCCATTACGCTAACAGTTTAATGTCTTTCTTTATGTTATGGCACCCAAAACTGCCCCCAGCGCTCGAGATGAGGCCACCCCAGTGCAGAGCAGAGGGGACAATCCCCTCCCCTGCCCAGCTGGCGATGCTGTGCCCGGTGCCTCCCAGGACACGCTTGGCCCTCCTGGCTGCCAGGGCACTGCTGACTCATATTCCCTTGCCATCCACCAGGACCCCAGGTCCCTTTCCGAGGTGCTGCTCTACGGCCTCTCATTCCCGAGTCCATCTGTTGCCCTACCCGAGGTGCAGAATCTGTCACTTGACCTTGTTAAATTTCATGTATTTGGTGATGGCCCAGCCCTCTAATTTATTGAGGTATCTGCAGGGCCTCCCTGCCTTTGAGGGAGTCAACAGCTCCTTCCAATTTAGTGTCATCAGCAAACTTCATATTCCTTGGAGTCCTGTGTCCAAGTCATTAATGAAGACGTTGAAGAGATCTGGGCCGAGGCTAGAGCCCATTGGTGACTGGATGCCAGACTCATGTCACCCCATTCACTATAGCTCTTTGTGCCTGACCCGTGAGCCAGTTGCTCGCCCATCACGTAACGGAGTTATCCAGCTGTGTGCTGGACATTTGGTCCAGAAGGATGCTGTGACAGTATCAAAACCTCTGCTGAAGCCCAAAAAGATGACAAGTACTGGCTTTCCTAGATTGACTAGGTGGGCTCCCCTGTAGTAGAAGGAAATCAGGTTTGGCAATCAAGACTTGCCATTCATGAAGCTGTGCTGGCTGGGACCAGTGACTGAGTTGTCCTCCAGGTGTTTTTCAGTACCTCACAGAAAAACCTTTTCCATGTATCCTGAGGAGCTGTCTTTGTCCAAGTTTCTGTAGGTAAAACCAGCACCCTGAATCAGAATATTTATGGGTATGAGCAGATTCCACTTGAGTGGTAGAATCAGTTCCTTCTTACAGCTGTCTGTTCTCTGCTTTTCCTGAAGGCTGAAGCTCAGCTACTGCTGACAAGGTCAGGAAACTGCTTTACTATCTCTTGAAAGCCTCACATAATAATAAAATTCCAGTTTGGGACCCTTTTTGCTTAACACTGTGAACTGGGATTGTTTTTCTGCTGCTTAACCATCACTGCCATTGAGCAACAGCTTTTAGGGGAGGGAAGGAAAACAGACTGCATTTTTTACTGCTTCACTTCATGTTTAATATGCATGTGTTTGAATTGCTAGTTATAAAGGTGTGGTTCCAAAGCAGTTCAGATTGATGCAAACTTGGATTGTCAGCTAGCCCCGCTCTCTCCTCTTGGCTCAGTGCTTATGTGGTTATGTGATGGGCTACCCCTGGGAGCTGATCCAGTATGTATCTTTTTAGTAAGGTTGTTGGAGAGGGCAAAACCAGAGTAGCCTAAACTTGATGACAGTATAAAAACATTAGGACGTAGAATTAGGTAATAGTTTAAATTACATTGTATGAATGCTGCTTTGTCAGTACAGAATAAAAATTATGTGGAAGCTTACATAAAAATCTTTAGTTCGTATGATTTCAATGAATCTTGTTTACACTTAATAGAGAAGAACAGGCTACTGAAGAAAGGATTTTCTTGCCCTTAACATATAAGTAAATGTAGAAAATATGCTACATGACCAGAAATGAACAACTAGGTATAGCGATTTGTAATTTTTGTCTCAAGTTCTTGCAGAAACTCTTTTAATATAGTTCTAGTGCCAAAACCCCCAGATGACTGGTTTTTTTCTTTGTTCAAACATACAGGGTTTCCTTATGGCTTCATCTGCTTACTTCCTCTTGCTGTTCTTAAACCTTCCTAAATATTTAAGTTGTTATAATAATAACCAGTGTTTTGGAGCATTGTTTTGATTTCAATCCATCATTTAGGGAACTGTTTAACTGGAATGAGACTGAAGGGCTTGATTAGCTTAACATGCTTGATCTTTATCCACAAAGCATGACAAGCTAGTTTCTGTAATTGGTTTTTCTAGATGATGTTGGGAATAAAAGACATTTAAGCTTTAAGTTCTTCAACCACCTCAATTTAGGAATTTTTCCTCCTCTCAAATATAGGCTGAAAACATAAATATTAGTTGAAAGCCTTAAAGATAATGAAATGACAAAAGTGTGGATAACATGAAATGCTGGGGTTTTTAAATTGAAAATATTTCTTAAAATTTCTGTTAGGATGGTAAAACTTTTCTTCAAAGCTTAACAGTTTGAGAATCTGAAATGAAACTGGCTGAGCCTTGATTCTTTTAGATTCTGATCTTTTTTAGCTTTTTAATACAGCAAGATTCTCAGGGTCAAAAGTTATTTTTCTGACCTTTGAGTCAGAAATATATTGATGTTCATTGTCTGTAGTGTCCTGTTGTTATCTTTACTTTAAAGTTTGATTAATATAGTTTTCTAATAGAAACTCCTTCCTTTGTAATATGATGGAATATTGTTACATTGCGATTGCTTTGTTTAAATGTTAAGTTTCTCTTGAATTTCAACATACTCATTCACTGTTTTGATTTCAATGGATTCTGAATAGAAAGAAGAATAATTAATTTTTGATTATTTTGCACAGAAACATAGGGATAAGAAGATTCAGTTGTTACTGATGCATCGTAATTTTGGTTCGTATGTCCTTTACTATGCAAGACACTGTAATTGCCTGTGGTCTTCAGTGAGACTTTGTAGCCTTAAAGCCTTAGGTACCCAACTCTTCTATAGAAAGCTGATGGCTTTGTACTATCACTGTGCAGCAGCCAATTTCTTTCAGGTTAAGTTGGTTGTTTAAAGCATGTTCTAAAAACGCTTTAAATAAATCTGCGCCAAGAATTTGGCAAGCTCATTGTGTAGACAAGGGCGGTCTACGTAATTAAAATTGATTTCCGGCATTTGTCAAACACCAGGCATGAAGTAACCTCAACATAACAGCATTGGTGATACTACTAGTTAAATGTGTCATTTTTATTCTGAAACCCGACTCCCAGTTCCAAAAAGTATTCCAAGATGGTGCTTCCCGTAATTGGTAATGACAAAGTGGATCATACTTCCCTTGATCATAATTTAAAATAAACAACTACCCCCATGGTATTTTCTCTTCCTTGCACTTTTGTTTAAGCTGTGTGTTGGAAGGTTTATTTCTAGGGAGGCAGCCTCTTTAGAAGTTATTTCCTTGCTAACTAGCAGTAGTTAACCAGGAAGAGTCTGTTTTTTAGTTCTCTAACCATGATAACTATGGCAGTCTCATCTGTGGCATCAGCCCCATGAGGGTAATAAAAACTCTGTCCCTGCATGTATTCAGCACTGGCAGTGCTGACAGATGTGAACAGATGTGACTTCAGCAGGGCACTGCAGCTACCAGCAAAATGTTTTTGGGGTTGTAACTGCCTGTCCATCCAAAGAAAATTGTGGCTTTATGTTCCTGCAGATGCAGGTGACTTCAGGGGGGAACATATATAGAGTTCTATGGTGATAACTTCTGTATATCAGAATGAGTCATTTCCTGTGTTATGTGAATTATTGTTTGACAAAAAGGGGGTAAAAATACCCTCAGCATTAATTAAAGGATTTTTACTATGTCCTATATATTGTTAAATATATGTTGAATTATATGTTTTGTAGAAGTTACTGGCTTTGTTATGTAGTAGTATATTTTTATAGACAATTCTTATATATTGAAATGTTAAGAATATTTTCATAAGAGATTTATATTCCTCGTTGCTAATAAAATGATCCTGAAGAATTAATCTCTGGTTTTGCATTGATTAGTGGAATATAACTTTTCTAATGAAAGAACTGTTAATTAAACAGTTCCTGGTAAAGATGAACATATGCCTCAAATTCTGCTAATATTAGCATGCTGCATCACGTCTTATGCCTTGCAACAAGCTAGTGACAAAATGAAGCTTCATCAACTTCCTTACATTAATTTAGTAACTGGAAACACTGTAGCATTGACAGATCAGTAAAGTTGCATTTTCCTGTGTCCAAGTGGCAGTTTGTTTCGGTGGATTTTTTTGTTCCGTTTTATTACTGTGCATCATGATTGGAATCCAGCTCTTGTCCCACTTGTCACAAAGTGATACTTAATTCATCCTTGTGTTTCCCATTATCTAGTGGGTCAATAATTAATTTTTCACCAAAGAGGAAAAAAAATTTCATATTTGCTGAGTATTACAAAAAGATTGCTAATTTTTATTATCCTTACAGCAGTGCTCCTTTTACAGTGTTGTCAGTTTTTGTAAGAACAGAAGATAACAGAAGTGGACTTTGCAAGCTTGTGCTTGAGAGCTTTGAGAGGAAGTGACAAATCTTTTTTTCTGGGTGTAACAGGGAAAAATAGATGAGGGACTATGGGACTATATACTACATCGTGGGGAATTATTGGCAGTGTTGGCCTGTCTATCCACCATCCTCTTCACTTTGTATGCTCAAAAATTAACTCATTGTAGAACTACTCGATGCTGTTTGTTTCACATGCTCTAAAGTAAAGGAAAAGCAGGGTTCTTCCTAGAGATCTAGCTGTGCCAGGCAAAGGCAAGGGAAGATTATATGTGAAAGAAACTTTGCCACTTTCTCTTGGCAGTTCGGTGTGTTCTTTGGAACAGCTAAAAATATATAATAGATAAAAATGTAAGCTTCAAGGGAAGGGGAAAAAAGAGCTTTTTGGATAGTATTAAAATATTTATTTAGAAATGATTAGTGACATAGCATATGAGAAAAAGGCTATTACTAGATAATAAAACTCTTTAAACAAAATTAAAGAATTATGCTATTCACTCGAAAAAACCCCAAAACTGAAACAAAAGGAAAAGAGATCAAAGGATTTCAAATGAAAAAGCATTCCCATTATTACTTGGAAAACAAACTTCACTGAAGTTGCAGAATACTTACGAGGACTGCAAGTTATCCCCTTATTGATTTGATAGTGTTCTTATAGTCCTGAGCAAAGGAAGTAGTACATGAGATAAAATATGCAGATGAACTCTTCAAATGGTTCTCAGTTGATTATTCTTCAATTAGCTTTTATTGAACTGTATTTTCTGACACTACTGAATGGAGTTTGTACATTACCCTGTCAAGGAACAGTGAATTCTAGAAAGGGTAACAAACTAATTTGTCATTTGAGTTTACACGCTGAGCAAAGGGAAAAAGAGATTTGAGTTCCTGCTCTGCTGGAATGAAGTGTTTTTGGGGTCTCTATGAAAGAGGTGGAAAGAAAACTGGTGTTTTCTGGCCAGCGAGTAGGAAGTTCATTTTCCCTCTGTACTGTGACTGTTCTGTCGGCAGGTGGGGCTGTCTCTCTTAATTTATTCCTTGGGATGAAAGATTAAATTCTCTTAGAAATCTAAATCCACAGATCTAGACGTTAAACATTTCAGTACCATGTGATGTACGCAGTTTAAATATTAAATTTAAGTAGGATTCCAAATGCTATTGAAGCATTTTATTGACTACACAGGATGCTGCTCAGCAGACCTTTGAATAATCTCTTAAACTCTTTCCTCTGATGTTTTAAACTGTATCCTGCACTCACCCAGAGCAAAAGATTCTAGATGGTGCTGGAGGACTTTGGCAAGGCTCTCTCTGAAATTCTAGGGAGCAAGGAGAGAGGGTCTGCCCCTTTCATGTGAACATCAGTGAGTTGGCAGGGATCTTGTGATGAGATTGGACATCTTATCAGTAATGATGGTACTGGGTATGATGCAGTCTGGATATGTAGCATCTGTCCTAAACACTATTATTAAAAAAAGAAAAAGGGAGGGATAACAAGTACATTCTTGCTGTTAAATTCCTTGTGGCTGTGGCAGGCTAGGATGAATTTAGGCTATTGGTTCTAATGTTGCACAGAAACAGAGCACATTCTCTGAGCAGTTGACCGGCAGGTTGTAATTGTTGCCTTCTGTTTTTCTCCTGTTTGGCTGGGGGATTTATAAAGTATTTCTGTTCCACTCTTTTATTTTGGGGCTGGGGTGAGACCCCTACATAGTTCTTGAGCAGGTTCTTGGTGCAGGTGCTGAGGCAGGGAGGCCTTACACATCATCTAGTACCTCATCTCCAGGCCCTACTGCCAAATATTTCCAATGCCAGGGTTTTCCAGTAACTGTTGCTCTGGTCACTACAGGACAGGGCTATGAATAGGAGCAGGTGTCCTGGAAGAGCCTCTTCAGGCAGAGCAGCTGATTAAATAAGGAAGTTGTGCAAGCTTTTGAGCATAAATGCACCATACTGTGCCTAAAGCCTGGTAGAGTTGGGAGAGGTTATACCAACTTAAATTAAGGGAGAGAAATATTAGAGAGGGAGGAGGTGATATTGCTAAGTACTACAGTGAGCTAGAAAAAATACATGTCAACATGTTTTCCATTGGAAGGTTGGCTGGAGTATTTTTTGCTGGTGTTAACTGGCTCTGTTAGGTGTTGTTCTACTTCATAAGAGGTATTGGACAGTCTTTGGGAAACTGACTAATGTTTGAGAAAAACCTTTTTAATATTATTTGGAAAGGCAACGTAGCAAATCCATTGTATTTTATAAAAATACAGTGCACTGTGAATCAGGTATTAATATTTACTTTCTTGTTTTCCCATTAGTACTTTATTTCTTAAAACAAATATTCCTTTATATTACCATAAAAATTGCTCAGTCATTATTGAGTTTTGATCAGGAAGTGAAGGAAAAAGCTGTTTGCTTGTAAGAAGTAAACTTATTTACTTCTGAACCTGAATTGTATTGGGGTTTTTTCACTTTGCCAGAAATATTTCATGTCAATCAATGCCTTGTAATAGATGTGTGTTGAATTTCTTCATTAAACATCATCTTTATGTACTATGAATAAGACCCTATGTTCTGCTGTTTGTAGTAACGTATGTAGGGAGTCCATATGAAAACACTTAGTTGGTGTTCTTTATTCTTGTCATATGACAAAACATTTTCTTCATTATAAAAAATGGAAAGTGATAACAAAATACTACAATCTGAAATCTCGCATGGGAGGACTGCAAGTAGCAAGGCAGCCTCTTCTTCCCCAGAAACCTCGTTTGCTTACGTGATTCATCTCCCTTTTCTCCTTTACCTGCCACAACCATGTAGCTCTATTTCCTTTGCAGTTTGTTACTTCTTAATTTGCAAAAAAGGTGGCTAATTTTAATTTCTGATGTTATTAGCACAGTTGTGTTGTTTTTTTCAAGGAAGGAAGGAAGGTGTGAAACATATACATACACATATATATATATTAAGACAAGCTATAAACTTTACAGATTAACCTTATTTTCTGCATCAACAGGACTTGTAAATTTTAGTGTCAATGTCTATCGTTAATCATCTTAACACAGCCTTACAGAACAGCCTCTTGTATCTCCTGTTCTCTTAGGAGGGGGAGAGAAGGGGAGAAAAGGGAAAGAAAAAGTCCAGGGGAAAAATCTTTGTTCTCTCACTGGCAAGTACTCTGTAGCAAAGCTGTCCCAGTGAAGCCTGTCTGTGTGATTGGGTACAGATTTAAGGAAGAGAAGGGAACAGTTTGTTCCCTGCTGATTATATAAGAATACTCTTGACAGCATGTTGCTTGCTTCAGATTACAGCCTGTATCCCATGATCAGCATGGAAAAATATAGGAAAACTAGAGTTATACCCACGTATCTATTTCTTTACTATGCCTTTTTTTAAACCTGGAAACCTTGGGCTTAAGGTAATGGACGCTACTTTATTTTAGCCTGTAGCTCTCTAAATGTCAGTTTTGATCAAGAAACTTAAATACTGTTTTCCTCAAGAGTAATATATTTGCCAGTTTGATTCCTCTCTTAAAAATTTTCTGGAGGATTCTGGTCTTTTCAAGTTCTCTGATGCCCATAGATATTTTTGTAGCATGTTTTTCTAATTTGCCTTTTGTCCCCTTGGATATTTAGAACTTCATTTCAGGATTGAAAGCATTTTTGCAGTATTTACTGATCTTTTTTGTGACAAGACAGATTTCCTCTTTCATATGCACACTTAGAAATAACGTTCCAGGTAGGTAATTAATGAAAAATCATTATTCACATTTCATTTCTCCCATTTAAATGTTTTTTAGTGCATTAGGAACTTGTAGACAGAAGAACAAAAGGTTACACTGCACTTTTTAAAATTGCAGCCAAGATCTCTTTCTCTGGAGCTTAAGAGGTATGTGTAGGCCCCCAGATTTTTACATAGATCATACCGTGCTTACATACAACTTGCTGTAAAGAACAGCAGCTACTGTCAGTTCCTCAGTTGTGCTTACACTGTCGTCTCTCTCAAGGGGACAGGAATATTGGGTGTGCAGTGAGGGTGCACAGAAAAGGGAATACAGCACTACAGATCAGTCAGGACACTGCAAAACTCCCAATCCTGCATATAGTGAAGACTATTGTGGTTTGAGGTCATCTTATGCTCTCTGTCCCCTCAAGTGCTGCCATGGATGATGGACTGTTCACTGGAAAGCCGATCACATTTACAATACACTGGCAACTGAGAAACTTGACAACAGGAGATATCAACACTGTACTGTCTTCAGAAATCCTAGAAATTTGTTTTGGACAAATGTTTTATGAAGATCTTTCCATACCAGCCCCATTCACAAACTATTTGGTTCTTTAGCAGCAGCTTTGCTGTCACAATCTTCTTGGTAACTTTTCTGCACGTGATCTTAGGTCACTAGTTTAGAATCTGGTGGTGCTTATGTATAGTTTTATTATTTACTTTTTTACTTTAATTCTCAATTTGTTTTTATGACTTCCGTGATAATTTCAGGGGTACTTTTATTGATATTTTATTACACTTCAAAGAATTTTCGACTAGGTTGTCTGGGATTTTCAGTATTAAATGCCTCATAACCACATGTGTTTTTTTTCTTAGCCTTAGCATATATATGACTACAAGTTGTAATTAGCGACTCAGTGTTAAACTGTACCAACATGTCTATAAAAACACAGCATATGGATATCTTGATGAAAGGAAATCGGGAGATGCTGCTCTTATAAACCTGAAAGCTGCAGAGCAGATGTGGAAGGAATTACTGCAAAGAATCTCAACTGGCATATAAAACAGAAGCTGAAGTGTATTTTGGTTTTATTATAAAAGAGAAAACATTTTACTAAAGTTCTGTTGTTATTTAAGGTTACATAAAATTGTGTTGTTCAGAACTAGCTGTGAAACTGTGCACTGATGTGACAATGGAACAAGGCAATTTTTTTTCTTTAAATATTTTGTACTAGAACTTTACAACTGGATTGTAACATATGTATTTTTAGCATTTACAGTAAATTTAATAATGTTCCTTTTTGGGGCAGAAGACTGTAATAGATATTGCAAAGTTAATATCCTTTTTTAATTTCATGAGCAAAGAGCAAAATAGTGATTACCCGTTTTGCAGTCTGATTGTCTGGCTTCTTCTGTGGAAAGTCCTGGTCATAAATGATCATTTCTGAAGAACTATTAACCACAAGCATTCCCTTGCTCTCACATTTTCAACGCCTAATCAGTCAGCTTGACTTTGTAGAAAATACTAGATTATTATTTACTTACCTCTTATGTATTTCAGCAAAGCATTGAAGTGCTTACCAGGCTAAAACATGGGTGCTGTTACAGTGCTAAAAGATTTTACTCACTTTATTTTCCTTTTCAATTATTCTGCTAGTGTAATGCTGCATTAAAATTGCAGTGAATTACAGTACACAGTGAAAACACTACAAGATTTTGAGTTACACTTTTTACGTAGAGGGTACTTGGAATCACCCAACATGAAACACCTTAACATTAAGAGAAAAATACTAATGTACTGGGTAATTACACGATTTCTAACGTGATTGCCCATTGTGTTGACACCCATATTCTTCAACTATTAAAAGAAAAACAAACAGTTAAAAGATCTTATGGCTTTAACTATTCTGGTTGGTTACCTAAACAAATTCTTGTGTTGGTTCTTAAATTTGGTCAAATGTATACTGTGGCAGGTTGCCAGTAAAGGAACTGAATGGGGTTAATATTAATTCAACCTGTAGATTGGTTGTTGTTTGGACGTGAGCATTAAAGACAATACAGATTTTGTAATTTATTACATGAATAACTCATTGTCTTGGCTGCTTGTTTAAAGGGATGACAGAGCACGGGCAAGTCAGTTGTTGTTTTGCAGATGAAGGGAATCTTTGAGTGCAGTGATAATTTGGTATTCAAACTAAAGACACAATCATGAACTACCTTTTGGTGAAGCTCCCTTGAAAATGTCAGTCAGGACAAATAAGCCTAGAAATGCTGTTTGACAGGATTAATCGGATGAACTTGGAAGTTAATGGCATTAAACAAAGACAAATACATATAATAATTTAGATCAATCAGGCTTTATTGTTTAGATGCTCAGGACAATACTCCATTCTGGTTGGACCATGTACTTTTATGCAAGAAACAACACATTTTCTCATTATAAATGTATTAAGGATTGTACTGTGTATTTGAGAAACTTCAAGTCTAAGACTATATGAGGAAAGTAATAAAGCAGTCTTCTCAATGCATTTTCATCATGACAGTATAATTTGATGTGGAATGAAAGTGCTAGTTACTTGCCACTTTTATATTGCTAATCTTTATGTATATTACTGACCCCCAAATTCTCATAGATTAATTAATTAATAGCTATGTATTTTATTCTCTGGTTTTTTTTTTTTTAGGGAGAAGTAACAGAAAATTATGGTATAGTATTCAATTTTATTAAATGTATTAACTTTATTCAATTACTACTATTAATACTTAGACTTCCATTGTCCCTGAAGTGTAATATGAAATAAAAAAGAATTATCGCTCCAATGGTTTGAGGACCTGTATTCTAATGTAGTCTCTAACTTAAAAAACTGTGATAAAATAAGGGCATAATAAAAACATAGCTAAGTTATACAACGGGAATACAGCTAAGGCATAAAAGGCTTTCTTTGATCTATATCGGGAGCTACTTTACTGAAATATGAAATTTCTCTGACTAAAACTTGTGTAGCCAAAAAAAAAGATAATCCAATAATTCCATATTTATAATGAATTATCCTTAGCAGAAATGTTCTCTTCTAGAGATAATTGAAAAAAGTGTGTGAGCTTTTTTTCAAGTTTACTACAAAACCTTTTGTATCTCTTCCAAAGACTAATTGGGGCATGACTTTATTAAATATTTGAAAGTCAAACAGCTGATGTCAATTCCAAAGCTCATTGTTTCAGCTTTTTTTTAACTGTTATTTTTTTAAATCTAGATACATTTTTTTTGCCTAATTGAAATGTCAGAAAGTCTTTGAGCAAGTTCATTAGACTTTCAGAATTGCCTCCATGACTGCTGATGGTTATAATAGTCAGGCAAAACTGACCTCACATCACATAAAGTAATATTAAGTTTGTAATATAGTTACAAAGCTTCTGGAACATTTGGAGAATAGCAGACTTCATAAGAAAGCTCCGGTTCAGAGTTAATAATTTAAAAACAATTTCTGAAATTCAAGTAGTTTGTCTTATTTATTTATTTATTATTTTGAATCAGTATAGAGGTTGTACTGGTTGGGATTATTTATCTAGCAATCACAAATAGCCTCAAAATCAGGTTCTTAGTAAAATAATTGTCTTAAATGAAACTGCCCTTCTGTAAGAAGTGTTTTCATGGAGCAGAATCCCTTCATGACTGAAGTAGAGTTGTGCTTTACAGAGAGCGGTGATGCCCTGACAGAGCAGTCACCACCCTGCCTCCATGGGCTGCACTTCTGCAGAAAGATAATTGGTTTATTGGAAGCAAGGAATTCCAGATAAGGTCTGTGTGTTCCTTCACAAGACTGTCTATCCATTAGTAAATCAATGAAAATTTTGCTGTACTGAAACCAGAGTGCAGTTAAGAAAACATTCTCAGTCCTTACTTTCATGTGTTTCTAATTTTCTTTCAGAATTTCTGTTTGCATTTGTGCAAGCGTGCGTGCTTTCCTTTAGTCCTAGCTGAAGGGTGAATTTTGGAGTAAAGCCCAAGGAAAAACCTTTTGGCTATTTTTTTAAAATCAAAAGCATATTTTAAGTGTTTTATCTAATTTGTTAAATACATTGTTTGAAAATATTGCTATATAATACCACAATTAAAACCAAAATATTCCTTTATACATTATACCACATGGTTTAGGCAAGTGATATATAGTTCAGACTGAGTGCAGAAAAAAAGTCAGGTATTCTTGAGTACTGATGCTACCACTGTTGTTACTTTTTTTCCTGATGGGAAAATTGCCCAAGTAAACTCAAGTAAAATTGCTTTAGTTTCCCCATCTGGACAATGTGAGTAATACTTACCATCTCATGGGAATGTGTGGAATTTAATATTTATGCATCACTTTGAAATTCATCTCTAAATCAATTCTGTAACCCAAACTCCAAGATGCATGGTTGGTAGAAGACTGTGAGACACATCAGTATTTTCTGGAAGTCCTATATTTTTCTCTACTTCTAAATACTGTATTTAAGCTGGATGTGTTGTCTTTCTATATTGTCAAGCCTGATGGAGCAGTAGGGTACAATGTTGTGATGACTAACAGTGAGTTCTCGTGAGAACAGGGTAGACACTGATGTACAATGAGAGAGAAAACTGAAACATTCTCAAGACACTCTCTGCTTGGCTGAAAATGTTAAAAAGAAACCATGACCCGTGATTTAGGTCCAGCAAAAAAAAACTTTCTTCATCTGTTTAACGCTGAGGTTGCCAGGCAGCTCAAAATTCACTTCTGCAAAGCTCAGATGTGGGAGTCCCCCAGAGAAAGTGGAATTCTGGCTGCCTGCAGAGTTCACCCACCTTAGGAACAAACTTGAGGAAAGATCAGTGACTTTTTTTGGGAGGAGTCACTTCCATTGTGTGTACAACCAGGGAGAGACATCCTGGATAACAATCCCAACAGCAGCTTTCCAACTTGTCACCAAGGAAACGAGCTCCTTCCCAAGTAGATCTGCTTGCAGCAACTTTATTAGATATATCTAGACACCATTATTTCTTCATACTCAAATTTTTCTCATCCTGAAATGCTTGGTAGCAGGGATACGATTTCTGAACTCCTAATTGCAGAAATACATTTTAGGAAAAGAGCAGTCCTGCAGCTTTGTGATACTCACGATTTCTTCTTTCCTACAGTATTCAGAGAAGCAAATGTCATCCCGGAGAAAATGAACATCTAATTATTTTGTAGAGAGCACCTCTCACTGTTACATCTGACGTGTAACTTTCACAGTGTTCAAAAATATTACTGTTATTAAATAATCATCCAGTGTCCCAGTGAAACAGGAAGTTTTCAATTTACAGGTGACAAGCTGGATCTCAAGAATAAGATCCTTAATGTAACAAATTGCTGGAGCTTGTTATTGATCCCTGGTATGCTAAGTTGGCCCACTGATGTGTGCCTGACAACAGATGCCTTTTTGGCAAGTCAAGGATATGGTGATTTCTCCAAATTTTCCATTCAGTAAAATGTAACATTTTCTTTTCAGTATAGGATATCTTTTATTGTTGGAATTTTGGAAGTTGAAAAAAGTGCAAACACATTGTAAAGGAAAAATTATATATCTTTTCCCCTGGAATAATGTGATAGCAAATTTCCTGCACTCTTTAAAACAAATGGAAAAGAAGAGAGAAACTGGAAAAAGCTTCTGTGGAAAGGTTGGTGTTTGGAGGATAATTGATTGTCACTGTTGTAGAGCTGAAAACCCATTGCATGACTTGTTATGAAGCAACTGACATGAATTGTATTGTACACTAGAATATTATTAATTGAATGCATTTTGAGCCAATATTTAGGATCTGAATATATGAAAGTACTGAAAAATACACAGACCACACAAAACATGAGTCGGAAAAGATTCACTGCTCAAATCCTAATTTTTTCAAAATACTCTATTATGGCATTTTTTGGATACTATATGCAGTGAATGAAATCCAGGCCATGCTGGAGGCAAAGGGGATGTTAAATTTTCCGCAGGACCTGGATACCTATATATACTGTATTTCAGTATAGAATGACCAATATTACAAGTTCATTACCTAAATTAGTTCAGACTGACCATGTCTCATGTCTCCTAAACAATAAAGTATTTAGATGGTATTCTGCTAAAAAGATCAAGGTGCTTTACTATAGTGGATGTATTTTCTTCTCTGTTCTAATAATCGGAATCTGTAAGCCATGGAAAGACTTAGAATAGATAATAAATGTAAAGCCAGGAAGTAATAAGTGAATAAATATGTAACACACTATACCTGACCTAATTTGTTTTAAAAATCCAGATAACAACATAAAAACTGTTTGAAAGTACATAATTTAGCAGTGGGTAACCTCACTGGCTTTTTAGATGTATTTGTTGAATAGACTATTTGCTTTCAGACTTTCTCCACTATTGTTACTATCTACGGGACATCAATACTCTTGTATTATGCTCACAAGATAATTATTGCAATGAGTTGATGAGTGTTTGCTCAGGTAACAAAGTAGAATACATAGGGATAGATCTGATGTTTCAAGTGTAGTATAATGTAAATAGTATAATGTAAAATGGTACGACGAGTTCCTTGCTTTGAAAGAGAATGAAATAAATGAACTGTAAGTTTTATAGTTCCACACTGGGACACAATCTCCGCATACCTTCGTTATGAGAATCGGTGCCCTTCACATAAAAACGTCCTAAACAAACCCGTGTTAGCTGTAGCCAACTCTCGCCAGTTTAAAAACTAAGAATGATTCCTTTAAACTGGAAGTTTACGAGACTCTTCCTTCTTGTACTTCTTACGGAAAAAATCGGAGGCAGAGATGCACCGCTGCCTTCACCAAACAGCGTTGTCCCGCAGCGCCGACGGAAACCACGCCGCGTTCCCCTGCCCTCCCCGGGCTCCGCGCTGTTCCCGGAGATGCTGCCGGGGCGAGGCACCGAGCCGGGGCTGCGTTCCCCTCCCCGCCCCGCTCCGGAGCGCGGCCGCGCTTCCCGCGCTCCGCGTCGCTCCCGGGGCNATGGCGCTGGACCGGCTCCAGCCGCGCGGGACGGCGCCGCTACTCCGCGGTGCGGAGGCGCGGGGCTGGGGCGCTTGGCCGACGGCGCCTGTTTGCGGGAGGTAGGAGGAAGCTCTTCCGCGGGCGGCTCCAGCTGGCAACTGCCAGCGGTGGGACGTGTCCCGGGGCGCGCTCTGTGGCTCCGGCGGGCCCCTCCCTGGGGG
>VZRQ01002554.1:406806-418751 GCA_013397975.1 Machaerirhynchus nigripectus
CGGCCCCGCCGCCGTTGGAGTCACCGCCGACCCGAGGAGGAGGAGGAGGACAAGATGCCGGGGGGACGCTGAAAGGTGCGTCCCCTGCTCACCCCCGCCCGCTTTCATGGGCTCTTTCCCTGACTCCCGAGCGCGGCTGGCTCTCCTCCGGGGGCTCTCTGGGGCCGGGTCCCGGCCCCCCGGCTCTCGTGGCCCCGGGGGGTTGCCGAGGGCTGTCCGCTGCGGCCGTGCCCGGGGGCGGGCGGGGGCTCCGCTTTCGGCCATGTTCCACTGCCCCCGCTGCCCGCGTCCTCCCCGCCTGACCTTCGACTTAAGGGCTTCCTCCGGGAAGACTCAAGAAAATCCCAAATACAAAAGAAAATTGAGGTGGGCCACCCTTAGCCCACATGCTAGAAATTGTTAAAAATTCATCCGTCACTTTCTCTCTTCCACTGCGATTGTACAAACAGTTGTAATTTTTACGTTAAAGTCTGGCAAATTTTAGTCCAAGATCGGTGCAGCGCGTCGGAGATGTGGCGTTGGAAGGATCCTGGGGCTGTAAGCGACAGGGGTGCTGTCTCTTCCCCCCTCAGTGGGTCTCTGCTCTTTGGGGGTGCTGCAGGCCCTGACACTCAGGTGTGAAGAGGCGATGCATTCCTCCCAGCTCCAGACTTCTCTTTGCCCCACTTGGTGAAGTGTTGTTGAGTTTTTAGAAAGACTCAAAGTCTGCAAACACTTACAGAAGTAGTTTCGCTGAAGTGTTTGTAGGATCAGGACCAAAGTGTCTAGGTGTGATGCTTATCTGTTCTGCCTCACCCTCTTGGGATGCCACCAGCACAGGTGATAAAGGGAAGAGCCTATACAGGTGACTGTGAACTGGGCTTCTTCTGATAAAGGAAATGAAAGAGCTGGATTAAGAGTGGTAGAGAAATGCCTGAAGGATCAGCTGTACTTCAAGGAACAGTAAAACGTTTTGTTCCATAGTGAGGCATTTGTGTAAGGAGCAGAATTGGCCTTCTTGTTGTATTTATTGCGCTAAAAGTTTGATAAAAAGTTTTCCAAATATTTCACTCCTCTACGTTTGTATGACAAAAGTTCACTAAATATTTCCATGCTTTACATTTGTATATTTGAAAGAGGATCAGAGAACCTGCCAATTATGAAGCAGCCACTTAGTAATCATTGCAGAGCAGTGACGATTATACAGTTTAAGAAGTCATGTCTTTCCAGCTACAAATAATCATCTCTGATCTGTGGTGTCACATCCCTTGAAAAGTTAGAGGCAAACAATGGATGTTTGTGATCATTACAAAAGCGCCTAAGCAAATCTGTGAGCAATGAAACATACAAGGTGAAACCAGGAACAGACACAATATTTTGTGTATTAGGAAGTGCTCGAGAGAAATTCCCAAGACATAAAAGAGCATGTCCTTTCTGTATAAATTTGCAGCGGATTACTAAAAGTCTTGCTTTCTTAGTCATCTATATAGAATTGATTCTTGTTCTGCCATACTGAGGTAGTAGTCTCAGATTCTGTAATGAGTTCATCCGTGTTTTCATACATGGTAAAAAGCTTGTTATTAAGATTTTGTGACTGTAGACCTGGCAGTGCAGTTCCTGTCCTGTCAGTTAACATTGATTTCATGTGAGACACCTTATCCAATGAAAGTGTGATGTTCAAACCAGAGCTCCAAGGCACTTTTAGATCAAGAAACATAAAAGCCCTACTGCAGAATAAAAAATTTCTCAAAACTATGAGTTTACTGGAGATCATAGAGCAAGTTCATGGAAGAGATGATAAGATAATTTGAGATTTGGGAGATTTGTAATATGAGAAAAAGAAAGTCTGTGTATTTAGGTTATCCAAAAGAATGTCATGAAACAATTCTAGCACTATTTGTAAGTACCCGTAGAAGTGAGTATTTCATTTATCAAAGGGCTGTTTTATTTAAGAGAAATATGAATGTTAAGATCCACTAGTGACTAGAACTTGCACTGAAATCCTCTATAGAAGCAAGGTGCATATTGAAAAGTTACAGTTCTGACTGTTCATGAAAGATTTTAGGTTTATAACCCCTGGAAACATTTTGCCTAAGTTATCAGCTCTTCGTTTTTTTGGAGAAGAGCAGCTATAATTTAGCAATAGTTCTTGGATTTGAAATGAGAATTAGTTAAAGGAAAACCTCAGGTATAAAGGAGGCAAAAAGTCATTAATCTATTATTTCATTAGAAGTCTGTGATTTGCATAGGGATTTTTTTCATTCAACATTAAAGCTAAGGGTTTTTTTAGTGAGCTTCTTAATTTATGTGAATATTTACAAAGCATTTCTTTAAGATTGTTTCTTCTTTTAAAACACTGACAACCGCATTTCAGTACACAAGTTGTAATTTTGTTTCCTGTTCTACAGCATGTACTGCAAAATGGATTTTGGGTCATGACTATGACTCTTAAATTTTATAAATTACAATAGTAAGTGTTATTGGCAATAATTCATATATCTTCTTTTGTTTTATATACTTCTTGAAAATACCAGTAACTGAAACATTGGAACGAATCATGCAGCTCCAGTGTGGACAGACTTACTCTCATTCCTGTTCACAATGTAGCTTGATGGTTTCATTGAGCAGTGGCTATCATTTGATTGTGCAGACAGCAGGGTAACAGCTGTCTGTACCTTTAATATGCAGTCTGATTCATTTGTAAATAACTCTTTTCATCACGTCTCTGTTTTAGAAAGCTGTTAGCATGCTAACATGAAATCCATGTTTTTCCTTAGATTAATTTTGTCCCTTCCTGAACCTTCTTAATAATTTAGAAGAGAGGTGTTGCACATGTACTTGAGGACCTACATGACTTATTACATATTATGTGAGAACAGTCCAGCTTACTCTGCATACTGCTTTATTTGTCTTGGCAAACCTATATATATATATATCTGCTTGTGGGTGGGGTTTTCCATAGTCATGGTTCTGCCAGATATTGGTCATATTTCACTCCTTGATTTTTTTGAGCAAAACATTTATCTGCTGAAACAAGACTTGTGCTTCAGAGCTGAGGATAAAGTACTGACAGACTTTCTATGGATTTCCTATATTGGGAGGTCTCTAATATTTTTCTTTTGTTTTGAGGCACAGAATTTTGGTTTTACTTGAAACGAAGTTAATTAATTTGTAAATATGTCAATGTGGGATCAAAGTCTGATCCTCTGGTTTTGCATACTCTGTCATGCTGACATCTCTGTGCAAGACATAATTAATGTCACTGATTTCAAACTAGGCCATCCACAGTACTTTCTTCTTAAATGCTCACTCGTTCATAAATAATCCAGCATGTTCAAGCAAGAGCTTGATGTGGCAGCACTTACTGAAAACTGGTAAACTACAAGAGCTAAGAGGAACGAGCTCAAGTCCCTAGCAGAATTATCCTTCCTCTAGAGTCCGCTACATTGCTCTAATTTATCAAGTGTCAGTGGTGGTGCCACAGGTAATACCAGCTCCTTCAGTAAATGATTTAGAGCAGCAGGGACACCAGCCTTGTGGACTGCGACGTGCCCTACGGAGCTGCCTCCTGCATTCTTTACGTCTGACACTTGTGTGTGCTTGGCTTAGCATTTGGGTATAGAGACAGTGCAGGCTTGAGTCTTGTTCAAGGAAGTGTATTCTGTGGGCCAGTATATGTACTGTGACATTTTACTCACAGTAGTCTGAGGCATATCATAACAGATGATAAAAACTGTCCACTGTGGGATACTTTTTATTCTACATTGCTATCAGTAAGTGGTATTTAATAACTTGTTACAACATTTTCAGCAGTGCTTCCTCACTAAAAGAAAACTGAATATACTATTGTATTTGTCAGTTGTTACATTTCATAAGTAATTAAAAAATTAAATGCTCTGGTATTTTCAGTATTCTTTATGTTACTCATTTCAATGTTTTAAATGAGACAAAAAGTAGAAACACTGAGAGCGAACTTGAAGCTACCATTTGCAAATATTTATTTTTGGGGTAATGGTTTTATTCTGTTAGTATGCACAAGTGCTGCATAACTTGCATCTAATAATAGTGTGTTTTCTTAAACAGATGACTCTCCAGTTGCATTGACCTTGCCTTGTGTAGTAGGACCTTGCTGTCTGCTGTTTCAGACAATGCTCTGATGTGAGATCTCTCCTCCCACAGTATTTTTCTCTGTCTGTGCTACAGCATACAGCAAGAATGCTGCTGCAATGATCTTTGGTATTTGAGGTTTTTGTTACACTGCATCTTCTTTCAAACATTTTCATAATGCATTCTTTTACTCCAAGTACAAAACTCAGTTGCTTGGATTAGGTTAATTTCTTTCAGTGGTGGTACAAACACCTTTCAGCAGTGTTTTGGGGAAAACCAACTGGGTTTCCCTTTGGAATTTAGCATGATAAAAAGAGGTCATACCCGACCAGCTACTGCTGTGTGCACTACCAACAGTTCACATCAAAGAACAACCTGTAGATTTCTTCTTGAGGAACTTTCTTGATGTGAATGCCTCCTTTTCAATTCCTTTAGGGTTTTGGATTTTTACCTATGTACCAAATTGCAAGGGAAAAATAAAACTTTTAGTATTCAGACTGGTTTGTGTTTTGAAGACGGTATTCTGCTTCTGTTCCAATTTTAGGTCATTTTCATACTCTTGACATTATTCAAAGATGTATTTTCAACCAGTTAGTTATTGGTCAGTTTGGACAAGTATGTTAAAATGCCTTTATAATCAGATTGTTGCATTGGTGGGCAGAGATTTCTAATAATTGGTTAGTATTTTTCTAACTTTTTCTAGAAATAGTCACACTTCCAGTGACTTTCAAGCATATTAGATGTTCTGTGAGTACATGCATTGTTTCTACTGAAAGCTGTGGGAAAATAACCTCATTGGAGGTGTTTCTTGTGAAAGCTTTAAGTTTCTGATCACTCACTGTGCACCTATTTTAGTTCAGCAGACTTATGGGAAGCAGTAAACATAGAGGAGTATCTCTGCAAGGCTGAAAGCCCCTGGATTTCTGACTGCAGGAGGGGCTGGCAAACAGGCTGAGTCCCTGCTTGGGTCTGGAGTTCACTCCTTAGCTATGGCATGGGCCACAATTTTGTAACATACTGAGTGGCAAAGGTGTCAAAGAGGATCAAGAAGATAATTCTTCTTGAAGTCTTTTGTGTTATGGTACTTCTGCATTTTTTTTAGGTGAAGAATATTTCTTAATATGGCTCCTTTAGAGCCCTTGAAGATTTTCAGTGTAGCATGACTAGTCTGTTGTTTGCATTTTTACCCCCAAACAACACACAAAAACGAGAGAATCTTGTGTAATTGCCTTTGTTTTGTTATGATTGAACCTTTTTTTGTTTGTTTTTGTTTTTCTTAATAATCAATTTATGGAATAGACAACAAAAATAGAAACAATAAAATCAAACAGTTGGACACCTGTTGGAAATATTTTTGTCTTAAGAGCCACTCAAAATGTTGCTGTCATTATTGATTCAAACATACATCTGTTCTCATTCTGTGCTTTAATTCAGAAAAGTATAAGCAAGAAGTTCAAATTCAGTGGTGGTGTTCACTCAGTAGACTTGGAAATGTCTAAGGGAGAAACAAAATAGATGCTCTCATATGTGTCATTTACTAAAACCTCCGTGACAATCCCGTTTAGAGGCACTCATTAGCCTGGGTAATTTAAATATTTAAGTACAATTACAGTGTTTTAAATTTTTTTTTGTTGGATGGATTTAGAAAGTAGCTATCAGTATTTCATCATCTCATGAAATTATATTAACGTAGGCCAAGTCCATGTAGCATTAGGTGTTGTTGTTTTCATTGTGGTACTTGAAATGTCTTTGACCCCCTAATTGAAACAGATATTGAAGACTGTATGACAAGATTCCAATACGTGGTTAAACTAACTTGCAGTATGAAACAGAATTGTTTATTAATTCTTTAATTATTTTTTTTTAGATGTGTCAAGTTGAAGAAGAAGGTGGGTTTTTTTAGCTAAGCCAAACTAGCCTTCTTGGTACTTAAGAAGAAAACATTTGTAGATAAAGGTCTAAAGTTGAAACTAGTTTGGAAATACAGTTGGACCCCAAATGCACTGTTCAGTTGTTTCCATTCTCATATAACTTTTCTGAAAGAAAATAAAAGTTAAGTGTATACATAGTACCCTGGTATAGGAATGTTGTGGTCATTAAAAATCTAGCTTAGCAGCCAGTTTCACTGTGGAGAAAGAGTATAATATTAATAATGTTTGTTCTTGTTTGTGTTAAGCCGATATCGTCAACTTCCAATCTATTTGTGCAGATTAAATTTGTTTATATATAGTTATGGAAACATTTTGGATTTTCTATAAAGAAAGAATATTCTTGTAAAACATTAGGTTAGGCCCATGACTAAGAAGGCATTTATGACTCTCTTAAATTATTCAGTGCCTTTTTTTTGTTAGTGGTCAGCTGAAATTTTTTCTTGTTCCAGCAAATTCTGAGCTATGGCAAAAGTTTTTAGCTGGATCCCTGTGTCACTCAATTATGAACACTATTTGGAAGAATGTTTTGCTTGCTGTGATTATGTTCCTGCAGCAAATTCTGGAACTGTGTATTGGATTGGCACGGCCTGGTTTTGGGTAGCAGGGGGGCCACAAAGACGGCTCCTGTGAGAAGCTGCTGGAAGCTCCCCACCATGGCCGGCAGAGCCAATGGCTGATGGCTCTGAAGATGGACGTGCTGTTGGCCAGAACTGGGCCAATGAGAGAGGCTGGTAACGCCTCTGTGATGATATATCTAAGAGGAAAATAAAGTCACAAGATTTTGGATTCTTGTCAGAGAAGAGGAGGAGGTCAGAACATGTGAGGGAAAACAACATGGCAACACCAAGGTCAGTGGAGAAGGAGGGGGAGGAGGTGCTCCAGACGTCAGAGCCGAGGTTCCTCNCAGCAGTTTTGGGAGGGCTGTGTGCCCGTGGGAGGGACTCACGCTGCAGCAGGTGTGGTTTGGCTGCTGCTTGTGAGAGTGGACCTGTGCGGGGAAGTTCATGGACTCTCCCATGGGAGGGACCCCACGGCCTCACAGGGAAGGCCTCCTCCCCCTGAGCAGCAGAAGGAAATCTCGGTGATGAACTGACCAAACCCCCATGCCGTGTCTCCCTGTGCTGTCCGTCGGAAGGAGGGAGGGGCTGGGGGGTGAAAGGTGTTCTAAGGGCTTATTTTACTTCTCATTATCCTCCTTTGATTCTGTTAGTAATAAATTCACTTCGCAACTTAAGATGAGCCTGTTTTGCCCTTGAAGTGTTTCTCCCAGCCCGTATCTCACTCATGAAGCGTTCGTCAATTTTTTTTTTCCTTCTCCCTCCTCTGCCCAGCTGTGGCAGGGGAGGGTGAGCAAGCAGCTCTTGTGGGTCCCTGGCATTGGGCCAGTGTCAAACCACGACACTCTGTCTTAAAACGTCTTATTTCTTTGTAATAGGAGATATAAGGACTTGAGGGATGAGGGAAAATAGAGTCTTGTTTAAAATTTTGTAGATTCATTTGTATAAAGGAATATGAATACCTTGGAAGTCAGCAAAATTTTGGGTTGTAAGTGGTCCTTCTTCTTTACCAAGATTAGGAAATACTACAATTTTAGATTAACTTTGGGAGAATTAGAAAAACAATTGGGTAACTTGTGATATTAATAAATGGGTAATACCTACAGTTGAGATGTATTTTCACGGTTTTGTCTAATCATTCCAATCCATTCTGGGGGCATGCCAACAAACTGATTTTAATATGAAAAATGTGTTGTCAGCACCAACTGTTTAGAGCATCCAATTCCACATCCTCTTTATGCTTCCTCTTCTATGATTGGTATGGCTTAAAATTAATAAGTGTGGAACCTTCCTTTTTGTCTTAAAATTCTTAAACCATTATTGTTTCCATTTTCATCTTGTTTTTATAAATAAAGGTTCTGTTTTTAAGGTTGAGATTATGAATAATTATATTACTAGTACAACCAGTAATCACATAATAGTACAACTAGGGCTTCTGGAAAAACAGTGCCTTTCTGAGTACATGACTGTAAGAATTGGCAATACTGGGAGGCCTCTTCAGAAATTAATTCTTTATACTTTGTGGACTGTGATTCTAGATTTGCAAGCCAGGTTCAGTAGTGGTGTGTAGAAATAAACAGTTCCCTAGACAGCAGGCTATAAAACAGGTCAGTGTTAAAATATGCAGTAACATCTTTCAAATGTCTGTATAGTATTAGACCACTTCACCTGCCTGAATTCTCTTTCAGGATTCAGATCATAACATCTGTTTGGAGTTTTGTTACCTGATAGATGTAGGAATGGTGGAGATGCACAGACAGTAATGGGTTTTCTGGAGGTCTTCACTTCCACCCTCCCAGAAGAGGCGAGTTTGTGTATGCTCTTAAAATTTGCAAATGTTGTCTGCTTTGCCCAAAGCTTACCTTCATGTTTGTATCATCCCCTTGTTTTGTTCCACATACTCTTTATTCTGTTATGCAAGTTGATAATGAAAATGTTTATCCTGAACAGTCAGTTTTCCTGTTGGCTAGGTACAGAAAGCTGGTTTTGAGGCTAAAATTTCTGACGACAAAAGATATTGAACCACAGTTACAACAGTACAGCACACTATTATCCTGTATAACAGCTTCAGTGCACCCCTGAACTTCATTTCAACTGTGGTGCTTTATAGAAAACTGTGTAGAATTGACTTATGAGTTAGTGGGAGAGCTAGAAAAATATTTGAGGAAGGTGTGTTCACAGATTTAAAGAAAAGAAAATTGTTTGGTATGACAGCATTGGAGCTCTGAGTTGCTGTTGTGAAGAGTGGAAAGCCCTGAACAAAAGAAAAAAACCAACTTTCATTTGCTTGTTCTTGATTGAATTTACACTTAGCAAAATTATCCCATACATTTTCTGTGCATTTTAGTCAAAGAAACCAATGGATAATGGAAAAAAAAAAGCCTTTGTGTCCTGGTTTTCCCGCCTTACCCATTTGGCTTACAATAAAGCTCTATTCTGTGAGCAGCCATATGCATCCCAATAAAGGTTTTAAAGTTTGAATTGAGACAGAGACTGTCTCAGCTTTTGGCCAGCAAATGCAAAGAAAGTTGGCCATGTTCCCTCTATTTGCCAGAAAAGCATAAAAGCTGGGGCCCCTCCTCCGTCAGAGAAAAAGGGAAGCTCTGATCTTTCTGCATACAGATTTTTGCAAGTATTGAGTCCCTGACATATTCTTGGTATGACTTGTCTGTCTCTTGCTTGCTAGATGTGGCCCACAGCCCCCAGGAAAAGACCTCCCATCTACAGTGAACTTTGATAGATTAACCTGGGCTTTTTCCTCTGGTGATCAGTTTGGCAGTACTTTTTTCCCCTCTTATTGTAGTTCTAAATATCAACAATTAATTCTGTATCTAGAGAATTACGATTTTTATGCATGTGGCTTGTCTCTCATTCTACTAAATCTAAAGACCTACTTGCTTCCTTTTTTACTATTTGATGTACATATGAGTGTGTAATTAAAAAAGCATAGATACTGTACTATTTATTGTATGTTTGTGTGTAGGCACTTCTAGTACTTGGGTTTCTCATGTTCAGGGCCTTAAAACTTTCAATGTTCAGATAACCTGACAAGCCGTTAATGATGTGTGACTATATAAAATAAGAACATTAAGTTATGAAGGAGATTATCCATAAAATTTAGGCTTATTTTTAATGTGTTCTGGTATGGCTCAAAAATAATTAATTATTGTGAAGTATTTGAACTTAAAGTAATAAAAGTCAGAATATGGGGTTTAGAATTAGTACATACTAATATCTCTTGCACATTCTTTTTACCATAACTAAGATTATGTAAAGGTTGCTGTGTGATTTTTTTCTGGTGAGTGAATCATGAAAACTAAGTGCTTTGGGTTTTATGGTTATTATAGGCAATAATTATGCACACCTGGATTATGTACAACTATTATAAAATTATATAAACAATGTACACCCGACTGCTGGCTTTTTCTCTAAATTTACAATATAATTTCTGTAGTGGATATAATTTTTATTTTTCAGAGAGTTCACGTGTAAGATCAGAAGTGCTGAAATGCATACATTGTATTTTCAAAAATATGTTGAAATGTTGTCGTAGTCTACTACTAGCCTTATTACTTCCATAGCTGTGTCTGCTTTTATAAAAGCATTAGAACACTTAGATAAAACCACCCAGCATTAATGAACAAGTAATAAGCCAGAAAACTCTACAGAATCCATGAATGCTTTAGTGTGAGGAGTGTGCTGTTTCTAACTTAATTTGTTCTCAGCTTACTCTCATGCACTGTTGAAGTTTGTCAAATACTTTGCAAAGTCTAAGGTAGATTTTGGTTTTGAAAGTAGAGCTTGCCTTTCCTAAACTAAATTTCATTCTACTGATTTTATTTTTCTTAAAGGTAGGTAAAAAGGGAAAGCAGATAGTTTTGGAAATCAATAGAAAGATGTCTTGAATACAGTGGGTCTGAGTGTGACATAGTCCCGGCTAAATTAACAGGAACTGGTCTAAGGAAGTACTTACAAGATTGCAAGATAAGCTCATAATAAAATAAGAGGACTACTGATAAAAAAATTAAAGAATCAAGGAAAAAAAGCCTTAGAACTCTAGAACTTGAAGGAAAATATGAAAGTGAAAAAGATCTACAGGAGCAGCTAACTGTTTTGAGGTGTGGCCATAGCATGCCTAACAAGACAGATGAACAATATTTAATTTGAAATCTCAAAGGACAGGTTAGTCTGCATTCATTTACGTATGGTGGTTTTATATGCTCTTTCTTCAGAGGTCATTTGCTGTTATCCATGAACTTTATTCTAGATGGACTATATCTTTATATCTCATCACCACATTTCTCATACAACCTTGTGAGAAATTGATTTTTCCTTGTTGGCTTTTTATCAATCAGAAAGTACCAGAGAGGAAAGCAATACCATCCACATTAGAAACTGTTACTATTTAAACAAAGATCTCCATATAGTATGAAAGATACTGATTGGGAAAAGAGAGAGCTTCAGTCGGCCTGTTGCACCTTGTGAGTGCTGGTACAGGCGGTACCCTCACTGAGCTACCATTTGTAAACACTTTCTCTTCTTATCATCAATGAACTTGACCAGTGGTGGCAAGTTAGTGACCAGTTGTGGCAAGTCACTGGTAGACATCACCTTGCAAACTGCCTTGAAGCAATTTTTTGGTTTTGAAACATTACATTGATTTTTTGTTGCAAGCAGAGCACTGTTGCCAGCATCAGCCGTTGTTTTGTTCAGAACTGTGTAGTCTGCACAGACCATTAGTTTTCCTTGCTGCTTTGCTTCCCTTCAGGGACCTTTTCTCGTGCCAGTTATTACTTCATAATGCACTCAGCCGCCTGCTGGGGTCATCACTGGTTTGAACGGTCTGTCCTGCAGGTGAGCCTCCTCTGCACTGGTCTGTAGGGTTTTCCTCTCAGTGGGATGAAGTCATTGTTGTCGTCTTGCCCGAGAGAAGTCCGATTACAAGGCCTTGGACTGCTCCTTATCTTTCAGTTTGCTGCTTCAGTACTGGCCTGGTAGTGTTTGATTCAGCATTTCAGAGTAACCTCCTCATCCCTGCTCTTGGCGACTTAGAATAAGTCCATATTCAATGTGCTGTTCAAGTGTTACTTGATAATTAATTTCCCTCAATTTCTTTTTATCATTTGTGGTTGTGCCTGATGCTGGGGAATTACAGGAGGGGGGGTCAGTGGGAGGACAAACCAAGGGCTGAGACTCTGCTGCAGTCCACCTGGGTCAAGAAAGGCACCAATGGGTGAGTTGGGTCCTGATTCTGATCTGACAAGTCTGATCAAATGGTCAGGAGTGACAGAGAGCAGGGCCTGAGCCCAGAGGTGTCAACAACATAGCTCAGCCCAGAACTGGGGGCAGTCCTGAGCTGAAATGGCTCCTA
>VZRQ01002554.1:418765-505819 GCA_013397975.1 Machaerirhynchus nigripectus
GGGGGGGTTGCAGGTGGGGCTGGTTGTGGAATTTAAGGACTTGGTGTTCTCCAGCCTTGACAGTGCCTCTGATAAATACCCACACTGATCCCATCCTGGGTTAACATCATGGGGTTCTGTGCTGGTTGCAGCATTGGTTCGTTGTTATCATGTCCAAGTACGTTACAGAAAACAAAGTGGTTTGATCTTCTTTAACTGTTACAGCAGAAATAACCTTGAGCATTTCAACACGCATTTGCTGGCTTGTTATCTTTTACAGTCCTGTTGTGCTTGTGTTCTTTGGCTTGTTTAATTGTGGCAGCAATTGCTTCCTCTGTGGTGCTTTCCCTTTGCTGCTCAAGTTTAGAGCGTGGATCAGGCATATGTGCACGCCTCCTCCCTTCTAGGACCTTTTTGACCTAAATACAAGGAGTTGAGTTTTATTGAGTTAATGTGTTAGCAGCAGGGATGCACAATCAAATGGATGCAAAAAAATCTTTCTGCTTGACTGAGAAAGTATATATGTAACACCCATTTTTACGTAATATGTTATTACAGAGGCATATGAAAATAAGCCTGTATCCTAAGGTAAAAGAACTGAGAAGATTGCCTAGCAGCATTTTCAGATTTTAATGAAACAGTTTTGTTTGGATACTAGCAGACTCTCTTGCACATATTGCCAGTTAAGTCAAAATAAAAAAAAAGGTGTTCTGGAGAAGGAAGTGTTATTTTCCAAATTATGACTGCAGTTTTTAGACTAGTTTCTTATGGAAATGACTTTGCAAAGGCACACTGTGTGTCTGTACATACTTTCTTCCAACTTTTAACTTGGCCTGTAGTGATTGGGTTTATTACAAAGTGCAGATCTCAAAAATGCTAAAGACTCAATAAATTTCATGCAGATGTTACTCAGGTGCAGAAGAGAAGTCCTGTAAATTGTTTTGTCTGGGAAGAAGCTGCACATTAGCTGAGCGTCCATATAGGAGAAAGTCCTTAGTAATACCTCAACTCTAAAAAAAGTTTTAGTTGCAAGTGGCATCACGATTATTTCAAATTCACTACTTGTAGAAGTAACAAAGGTATATAATGCTATATCATGCATTCTCTTGTTTTTTCTCTTGTAACACATTCTTATCCCAATTAATTATAATTGTGAAGACTGAAGTAGACTAAAAATCTGGCAAATCTGAGTCCCATCCCATCAAGGGAGCAGATTTTCATGTTTAGAATTCCATATTCTTATTATTCTTGAAGCAAGGAGCTCAACTGCACTACCCAAGACTGGAGCTGTTTTATGATGACTGAACTTGAATACTTGGTGAAGATGATCTTTTTATCCTAAAATAATGGGTGAAGTACAAATGCACATTTATAAGCCACAGACTGTAAATACAAGTAGTCAGAAATACTTAATGGACTACTTTCGCAGAGTGTCTAAAAGATAACCAGGAAAAGCAAATAAATATCTCCTCAGCAAGGGTGTATGTGTTCATTACAATCATTTTAAAGGTTCTCAAATGAAGGAACACCTAAATATGTCACAGTCATTAATGAAGACATGCTATGTTAATCTTCAGGCATATTTCTCCTTCAAATGGCTTAGGTTGTTAAAGAAATGCAACTGGAGTTTAACGAGCGTGGAAATTGCTGTGTGTTTTCTGTGTTTGATACTATTTATCTTGGAAGATGTGACAGTGTAGTATAGAAGAAACCTCCTAATTTTGATCATGGGGTATATTTCTGTCCTGTTTATTCATTGAGTAGGATTGAATAAATAGCATTTATAATTTAAATTACAATGAGGCCTACAGGGGTTTTAAAACACTAAAACATTTAATTTAAAATGATCACTGAAGAGGTCATTCCCAACATAATCAGTTTTATCTTAGCATAATAAACGTCTTGCAACATCCTGAAAAAATAATTTGCAGTTGTGTGGTGACTTGCTGCTTGCACATTAAAGTTTGGCAAGAGCCAAAGTCTCAGAGGTTGCTTCACGGCTTGAATTAGATGTCAGGGTGGGCTTTCTCCCAGAGAATGATGTGACTGATAAAGCCATCATAGGATAAAAATGAATGTAGTGTTGATTTGCTGAGCAAATACTGTTTGCTATATTTGAGTAGTGCTGTTTTCAGTGTCACAGTGCTTGATCTCTAGAAATGTTAGAACAGTAATAGTATAGAAATTGTTTCATGTATTTTCAAGGATGCTGAATCAATAGGCTTATGAAAATTCAATGTTTTTAAAGCAGATAATTAATTACAATCTAAGCAAACAGGTTGTTTGCTCTTGCCTTGTTTCGCTCTTACCCTGTTTTTTACTCTTCTGTTCTCTCTTAGGCATAATAATACGCACATGACACAGCAGATGCTCAAAAGAGAAAGAAGTTAAATATTAAGATGCCTTAATGAATGGCATGAATAGGTCAGGAATAGTATACAAAGGAAATGTATTTTGAGAAAGAGGAATAGTAGTGTAGTAATTTAATAATGTCAGTTTTCAGCATTTGAAATATTTTTCTTTGCTTTTCTAGAACTAAACTGTAAATCCATAAACTGACAAATGAGGGAACTTTTGTCCTCATACAGCTTAGCTTTTAATTTTTATTTGAAACATATACTGGGGTTTCAAATTCACTCTTGTAGTTATGACAGCTGAACAATAACATAAAAGTTATTCCTCAAGTAATGTTTTAAATAGGACTACTGTGGCTTAGCATACTGTGAGTAAAAGTGTTAGCTTGAGTTTACAGAAGATAAACTGTAGTGATATATGCACTTTTAACATACCCTCAGACATTTTAGTACTCAAAAATATTTTTATTACAGGTTTGTTCTGTTCTCACCAGTGTGGCTTGGATTACAGCTAATACGGGACAGAGAGAGAGGGGGAAATGTGAGAAGACTTGGGCGCTCACAAGAGAAAAATATTGTAAGGCAGAACAAAAAGACAAGGAAACTGAAGTGTTCTTGTTGCTTATTGTGTCACACCTGGATTGGAGTAATCTTAAAACTTCAGCAGGGTGACAGTTTCTTATGACTAAGTGCAGTTGCTGTTTATTGAAATATATGTCAGTGTGGCACATTAAGTCCCTTGAAGCCATGGTTTCACATTGGGTAGATGCTGGTGAGCTCAGATGGGAAGACTACTATCAGTGGCACTTTGCTGTTAAGCAGAACTAGATAAGAAAGAGGATTGCCAGGGCTGGAGATTCCTGCTGGACACGGGGTTTTGCTTTGTGATGCAAACTTCTCTGGTATCGCTTTAGGAAAAAGGAGAATGAGCGATAATGGTGTTTGGATATTTGGTAAATGGTTCTTTACCTCAAGGCTGAACTGTCACTGTGTTAACCAGTGTCCAGGCAAATAAATCTGCTGCTGTAGAAACTGATGTGCTGGTTTCTATCACTGCTGAAGTGTGGATCCCAGTACAGGGGGTGAAACTTTGCTGGGAGGCATAGGTGGTAGTCCAGGTAGGGTGCGGAGTGTGGCTGGCATGCTGTGATATCTGAACCCTGCCCACTACTCCGAAAGGGTCAGCCTGCTGTAGGGCTTGGCCAACGGCTGGCTGACCAAGGCATTAACCTCTGAAGGCTTGGAGCAACTGACTCAGACAAATGGTATCCTCTGGTTAAGGCGGCATCTCCAAAAGCATCTTTCAAAGGTATAGTAGGAAGAGAATGAGATCAGAGGATGAACACCCAGTTCTGTCACTGGTGTGCCATTGTGAATCTGTGGTTGGATGTTTTTTACAAGTGAAGGCCTGCAATCAGTTTCCTACTTACTTTTCCTTCGCATTTAAGAACTCATCTGGCTTTCAAATAATGTGATTTTTCCTGCTCATGTACTTAGTTTGAGTGTGCTGATGACTCTTTGAAGACAGAATTTGATAAAAACTAGGATGGATGGAGTATACCATGTTCACGAATTACTACTACATTAGTATGTAGTCCCAGGTTACTGTTGACTCTTTAGAGTCATAAACAGTTCATATTTCCGAGTGGCAGATTTTGAATGTGATAACCAAGTTCTCAGAACAGCAGGGTTTGTCTGTAAGCCTTCCATTTTGTATTAATGTTTACTGGCCACAGAAGTGATTGGCAAATAAGTACATACAATCATTTCCCCCATATTTATTAGTTGTATTTTGATGACAACAATTATTTTCATTCATATTTTAACAGAAACATGATTTGCAATATTTTAAAAATAATTTGAAATCAAGATGTGTTGTGCACAAAACACTTTCAATTCTTCTTCACTTCTGTTTGATGGACTTAGAGCCTTGATCAGTAGAAGATCTTTACTTTTTTTTTACTGTTACTTTCCAGCATATTTAGTACTGGGTGGCCTTAATGAAGGGACTTACTTTATCAGCTGAGGAGAAATGGCATAATTTGACTAAAGAGAAACCACGCAAATGAAGGGGGGTGTGTGTAGAACTTGAGAATTTGTTAAAGGGTAAAATGAAGATATAAATGATGGCGTTGAGTTCAGGGTGGATATTATAAAGTTTTCAAAGGTGGGCAAAGCCTTGAAATAGGATGATGGTTGAATTATTTTCAAGTCTGAAGCTCTAGGTGTTTCAAAGGATCTGAATGACTGATTGTTGGTTTTCAAATACATACTCAATGTGCTGTGAATGTGTTTCTTGCTGTTCACTGCAAATTATGTGAATAATTCCAATGAAGCAGAGGATAACATCTGAATTTCAAAAAATAGTTGATCATTTCAGCTAGTACTAATCTTACTGTTTCTTACTACATTTAAGTAATAGAACTTGTCTTTGATTTGTTTTGTTTTGTCTTATTTGGTAGTTGTAACTTGTGTTGCTTGAACCTCTCAGATTTTTATAGTCATGTCTATATTCCTATAGATCAATTTTTAGAATGTATTTTGATGACTTATTTAAGCTTTCTCAATGTGAGATGCTGCAGATGCATTTCTACTCTGGCCTTGGATTCTCCCTTAGTCTCCACCCTGCTTTATGCTTATGCTGTCTCTGTCAACTTAAACGACTGAATTGTGAGCAGCATCAGGTACTTCTGCCTGAAGACTCTCTTCCATTCTTTCTTGCTTAGTTTTCCCCTGGATTAGTTGATTCTTCTCCCTGCAGGAGTTCCTGTTCAGGAGATACCTTACTGAGAGTGACAGGGAATGAGGGATCAGCTATTTTGGCTAGAGCCTGCCAGTAGGTTGGCTTAAACCTCAAACCTCACTTTTAATTGTGTTTAATTTTTTGCATGGTTTGTAAGATTACTTTTTACATTTTCAGATCTTAAAATAAATCCTGATGCACTTGTCCATTTGTCTTTTACATGCCTTTACAAAAAAATTATTTTATTTCTCACTGTATTTCCTGTTTTTCTTCCCTATAAGCATTATTTATCCTTGTCTTTTATACATATACTTCATTAATTGTCAGTCATTTTGTTTTCCTTTATAGTTTGTCTAATCTTTCTAAGAGATCTACTTACCAGTGACAAGTCTGTTGAATTCTGTGCCTTGAAGATTTTTGTTTTGAATTGCACTGCACTTTGTTTTCCTGTGTGACTCAGTGCTTGAAAATATTTTTTATGCATTTAAGACTGTTTTCACATTCCTCAAAAAATTAAGGAAAGTTATTCCAGAAGTACTTGTTCAAAGATGGAGAGGAATCATCCTGCCTTTAATGGCTAGATTTGTCGTACGTCTCAGGTAGAAGGACTTGTTCATCCAAGCATCGATGATGGAATTATAGCTTTCAGATAAGGTCACTTAGCATGAAATTCAAGTAACCACTAAACAGAAAATTTATTTAAACAGCTTATTGCAGATCAAATCTAGAAAGAAATACAGAACTGATTCTGAAAGTAAGATAAATGCAGTTTTGGCTTCTCTCAGTGCATCTGAGAGAAGATGTGCAGAAAAGGAATTTCTGTAAAGAAGTAAAGAGTGGAGCTGGTATCTGGCAGAAGCTTCACATTCTCCCTGATGCAGTGATGAATGATGAGGCAGTTGAGAGGGTTCACCATCTGGCAGACATTTGCATAGTTTGAGACATCCAATACACAATCATGTTTAGATAAGTATTCTAGAAATTAGAAAAAACCCTCTAACTTGACAGGACATATAAATACTGTAGTTCTTCGAGATTTTCTTGTTGTTGAAACACAGATGCTGGTGATAAATCTGAGGTTCTGCATGATGCTCTATGCCAAATCAAATGTTGTTATAACTTGCTTCCAACTGTTCAAATAGGATTTGTGCACATCTTGAGTGATTCTTAAGAGTCTAGCTATTTCCTCCTTACTGTTTGCCCTTGGTTCCCTAGGGAGAAGTGAGGTTTAGAAAATGGTAATGACATGTTGGTGCCCTGTTCTTGTAGTAGTATTGCCTACTTGTTTCTGACATAAAACACTATAATGAAAAGCTAATAGCGTGCATGATACAACATAAATTAAAGAGGATTTAATAAATGTGGTTTCTTATTCTGTTCAAGGAATTGGTCTGGAACAAACTATAGCTTACCTACTAAAAACTAAAGCTCATTATTCTTTTTTAATTGTAAAATAATAGTTCTAATATATAAACAATTTTCCTCATGAATCAGTTTTCTCCTTAAGAGCTTGAACTGGGATTATAGTTGTCAGGCATAGTTGTTGAGGTGATGTGACAAAAATGATCAATTGTTTTGTGTCCACTTACCATGCCAAATTATTTCTGCAGTGTGCTGTTTCCCAAGAATCTCTCACTATCTGATTGCTTATGCCTTAGATACTATGTAAATACTTAGTAATTTGAAATAATTAATAAAATTATTTGGTTGTTGAGGGGGGCGGTTTGTGTGCTGAAATGCCTTTTGTTTAGGGTAGATAGTTACCTTGTATACGTAGCACGTAGGATGAAAGTTGAAGAAATAGTTACAAATGTCCGAGTGTGGCCAGGGTAGAGGGGAGGATTGTCAGGTTACTTGCATTTGCCCTTCTGCTGTTTTGAATTACCGTCTGTCCCAGTCCAGTAGCAGTTAGCCCATGGGAACCACAGTATGTGTTTAATAATGTCATGTATCTGTTTGTCAGTCCCCCTTATTCTCTGCACTCATAATCCTGGCCCTACCAGGCATTCACTGAGTTTCCTGTGCAGCTCCCACAGCATCCTACATACAGAATTGCATTTGGCATCACTGACAGCACGCAACTTCTCTAAACAATCCCCATCTTCACCTTGACACCCATCCCTTACTTGCCTCTCATGCAGTTAGTTGCTACTTGTTCCCACAGTCCAAACAGCATCCTCAAATATTTACGTGATCATCGTTTCCTTTGACAGCCTAGAATTGAAAGGCTTTCTAACTTACCACATCATGTGATGGTTCTGGTCCTTCATATGCCTTTCCTAAGGCTAAATAATACTCTAAGTTCAACATACTGTGTTTTGTTTTCACTGAAGCAGAATTCTTGCTGACTTCAGAAGAAAAATAGCTTGAGTAATGAGTTATAGGGTAAACTGATAGTAAATTAATACAGTTTTGTAGTCTTTCATTATGTTGGATGTTTTACCTAGACCGTTGTAGACTTCAATTCCAGATATCTGGGGATAAGGAATCTTTGAATGTTGTTATTAGTTGTTATTAATACTAGTTAGAACAAGCTTGTACTTAAAGTCTTAAAGTGTATACAGTCAGTGTAAATGAAAAAAAAGTAGACAAATTGTAGACAAATTACTTTTGTGTCACATGTTTTCAGACTTAATACATTCTGTGAATGCATATGCTGAGTGGTTGCCAGGTTGTTTATTTTAATTACTCATTTGTCTTTGTTGGCTGACCTCTGCATCCACAGTGATTCACTAATGCTGGATCTAGTTTCTTATATTTTTACTTTCCTTTACTGATAGAAGGAGCACATTACATTTCTGACATAACTTAGGCCTTGTAAAATGAACCAGTGTAGTTATTAATGGATTTCGTCAGCTAATCTAGTGGCTTTAGAAAATGCCAGCATGTATTGAATACAGTGCAGGCTTTGCTGTCTACTTCATGTGTTTTTATGTTCAGATTTAACTGTAGGTCTAAATCAGTGTGGATGTACAACAGGAAGAATATTCTTTTGAATAATTTCAGCATTTTTATATTCACGTGCATGTATATGTTTGTATGAGGGTTTTATATGAAGATCAGGCTTTGGCCACCCGTATGCAGACAGGCAAGTAAAGGAAGCCACAGGGAGTGATAATTCTGCAAATCTACAGTAAGATACAAAATACAGTTTTATTGGTTGAGCTTGTGAGTTTTCACTTGATAGCATTTATAACGCTGTGTTAACGCACTTCATAGCATGTGTAATGAATTCCATCAGTTTCAGGAATTTGCTGGGCACACTGAATTGAAATCTGTTGATTGCAGTGGAAAGCAGACACTGAGAAGAGTATAACTTAGGACACATGAAACCCATGTCATCTGTTCAGCAGAGCCACAGCTTCAGATATTTTTGCAGTTGTCCATAGATCAGGCACTACCATCATGGTTTTTACTTGCTGTCTCATGAGGTTTTGCATACTTGTACACTAGACATAGCAGACTAAGAGAAATTTCAGGGTGCATTTAGACATCCTAGCAAACATGATCCAAACTGAAGCTTCTACTGAGAAGCTTCTACCAGGCATTCCTAATATTTTCTTTTCATGGACTAGAATGATCATGTGACCGCAAGGTGAGTCTGTTTGGATGAAAAGATTAGTTTTGTGACTTATCAGCTAGATGAATCAGTTTAGCTGATAGTTAGTCTGTGGACTTACGATCTCCAAATGAGTGAGGTGGCAGGAATGGGGACAAAAAGAGAAGAGTGAGGGGAGGAGTAGGTGAACCAGTTTTGATGACAGCTGCCTGCTAGATTGGCATAGCTGAAACATGAACTTATGTTTGCAAATTGCAGAAATGTGTAAACCACATTAGGAAGGGTTTTCTTCCCTTGCCTATGCTGCTCATTTTCTCCCTTGTGCTGTTGTAGTACATTAGTACAGCCATACTATGAACTAGATTGGGAAAATGTTTTAGCTGTCAAGTAACTTGAGTAAAAGATTCCTGGGATGGATCACATTTGCATTGCAGTCACATTGCAGTGGTCACAAGAGGATGGGAACAGCTGGACATGCAGTGGGAGCTTCTTATGCAGACATTATTATTGATGAATTGGATTTCAAACAGGGACAGACAGAGAAGAGTGATACTGGTAGAGAGAAATGGGCAGGTGTGTGCCCTCAGCAGCTGAGGAGAGAGGTGACCAACAGAGCAAGTGTTTGGGGAGATTTGAGATAATTTCTAGAGAAAAGAAAAAGGTCTGAGAGAAGCTTTTTGGGGAGGATATGTGGAAACACTTAGGTGTAAGAGAGAGATGGGAAAATTATGTAGTAGGAAGGAGGACTGTGAAAGACCAGTCCTAGTCTCTGAATGAGCTTTGTGGATAGTCTGGGATATAAATGGGCTTCTGGTTTTAGCGAATTCCTGCTTACAGAAGCAAATCAGTTATGTGATTGTTTTTCTTTTTTAAAGTTTCTTCATAAAAAACCAATTTAATTTAACAAACATGGTCAATTTCGTTATCTTAAAATTATTGTGGGATGTTAAAATTGCATGATGTTGTCTTTTTGCATAATAGAGTGATATTTTGTAAGAGTTTCATTTGGCAACAGGTGTAATAAGAGGTATGCGGTTACAATCCAATCCATTCATTTTTATTCTTGACTTAGCAATAATACAGGGACTACATTTATGAATATATCATGGTGGCTTGTATTTTTTTTCAGTTGTGTGGAAATTTGTGTTCTGAGGCAAACAGGAAAGATAAATCAGTAGATCAAGACCCTTTGATAGATCACAGAATTCCTTGAAAAATCAATGCTGACGACAACTACTACTACAAATACATGTTTTACACCTTTTACAAAGAATTGCTGTTACTTGATATAGAAAGAAAGAAACTAAAGAGATCAAGAAAAAAATCAGCTGTTTCTCCTTCCTAAATCTTTCTCCTTTGATCAGCATCATCACACGTAGATTTGGACTGAAAGGGCAGTGGTTGCCACAAAAAAATAAGATGGGATCCATCAAGCGTGCAGTGGCAAAAAGTTGCGTAAGCTGTCATCAGTGGATTTGAAGAGGAAGGACAGGGAAGAGGGATAGGAAATGGTAGAATAAGAAAATTGCTGAAGTTCTTTCCTTTTTTGTGTGGGTGTGTTGGGTTGATGGTGGTGTGGGGGTTTTTGTTCTTTTTAAAGTGAAATAGGTGAGGTTGAAGAAAGTGGATTAAAATGCATTCAGGGTGCAGTATAAAAGTATAGGGACTACCAGGGAATGTAGACTTTAAAAATTGCTTGAGTGTTGCCTTTTCATTGCATATGCTCTCCAGTTGTGCTGTTGCAGTATTTCATAGAGTGCTCTGTGAGCTGTGGTGGTAACATGAATGACTCTGTTTTAAGACCCAAGCTCGCCACTCCACTGAACTACTCTTGTCTCCTTCTACAAAACTTTTGTACGAAGTGGAGCTGTTATTTTCCTTTCTGGTGCTAAATCTCTCCAGTACAGGATCTGAGTTTACCGCCTGGACTCTGCTCCGGCTGATCTGGCATGCACATGCGTTTTGTAATGGGTGGAGAATGTAAAACTTGTGGCTCTTTGTTCTCTCTGTCACTTTCCCTTGTGACCCTCTCTGTCGTTAAACCAATAAAATTGAAATTTTGATTGAAGTATAAATTTCATTTTTTTTCCATGCACTTGTGGTAGCTACTGTACGAAGAGACAGTGCTGTGTGGCCTAGCAAACTTAAGCCACAGATGCGTAGCAAAATGTAACTTCTCTTAAATTTGTATTTCCTTTTTTGTGACCCTCCATGCACCCTGGCAAAGTGATACATTTAGTTACATTTATGAACTTAATTGTGTGAAAAAATAGCATGTCAAATACCCTGTGAACTAATGAGTGTGTTTACCTTTTGATTTGTGCCAGACTGCTTTTTGATGATGGTTAGGAATCAATAAAAATGAAAGCTGACACTCTAAAATGGATTAAAATCAAATTGTTAATCATAGTTACTTGAGAAGAGTATCAAAATAGATTTTACACTTCAAATTAATTATTGAGCTTTCCTGCTTTTTTATCCCTACCATCATTCCTAATTCAATCTACTATAGATGATTTCACTATTATGTGTAGCTGAACCAGTGATTTCATAATTTGCCTCAGTTTTCTGCTGTTTTTGCTGTTGAAGCTTTAAAGTTTTGGGGGTTTTCTTTTATGTTTTTATTTGGTTTGGTTTTTTTTTGCTGTTTCTATTGAATTTAGACTGTTCTAGTAAATGTAGGCCTTAATATAAATGTCTACATTTTCCATGTTTTTAATAATACACCTTATGTTTTTCAGTGGTAAGTATGATAAATTGAAGTGTAAATGCACGTTTGTTTAATTCACCATGATTTAACTCATGATTTATCTAGGCGTGTCTCTTTTAGTCTTCTGTTTCCTTTGTTGAGCTGTCTGTAACCTCATATTTTCTGATTCCAAGATTTACTTCTACCATGCTGCTTGCAGGAAAGAAGCTGAGAATTAATGACAATGTTGAAAGGCAGGTTAACTTTTTAGCTTAAGGTGTACAAGTAAAGGAGTCAAAAGATTATTTATATTTCAGTCTTACTCTCATCTGTCTTCATGCTTTTTCAGTTGTGAACTTGTGGCAAAAATACTGTGTTTTCTTCATGATTTCATGGTAACGGCACACAGTTTAATGAAAGCAGAAACCACGTAACACCAAAACTATTGTAGTTGTAGTTCTGAACAGGAAAAGAATTATTGAAAAAGACAGTGTAGGTTTAAAATCTATTGTGTTTTTCAAAATGTTTTAATTCATCCTGGCTATGAGTCAGAAGAAATATGGAAAATACATTTTCTTTTTTCCCTTTTTATTTATGTGTTCAATTTCATTGTTACAGCTTCAGTATAATTAGTTTTCTGCAGTCATGTGGCTTTCCATAGTGAAGTGAAGAAAGCTATTTAAATATGTAAAACATGACTGTGATGTTCCAAAATTCCTCCGTGAAATTTTAAGACAGATTTAAATGTGTATTTTGGAATTCTCTAGGTCTCAGTACAATTAACTTACGTTGTTGTGTTTGTAGTTGTGGTGGTGGATTTTGTGCCATGGATGTTGTTCAATATATCTATATATGTCTTTTCTTTACAGAAAACCAACTTTTGGGATGCCCTGTGGGGAGATGCATCTGTGACATGGAGTATGTGTTTAGTCACCTACGATCTGAGGCAACAGTGTGTGTGCTATATATATCAGAAGAATTAATTGTGGAGAGAGTCCAGCTGAATGGCTACATCACAATAAGAAACTGGTTTAAAAATGTTAATGTTTCATGCCAGTAATCCAAGGTTGTGAAAGCCTAGCAGCCCAACAGTAAAAAAAAAATATTTTTTTTTGTAAAAGCCAGTTCAAAAAGAACAAGCAGTCAATATACATTTTACCATGTGTTCCCTGATTCTTTAGCACTGAATCTTTTATTACACTGAAATCATGGTGTGAGGATTGGTGGAGAAGATCCTCCCCCCATCCCTAGCACACATCCAGCAACTAAAGACTGTGTCAAGATGACCTCTAAGGAGATGACAGCGTCTGTTCTCCTCTCTGTGGTACAGGGTAAAGTGATACCTGCCCAGTCAGCTGGAGATGAAAATACTGAGAATGCTTTGGACACCAGTGCTATAAAAAGGCATACTGCCAGTTCGGGAAGGCAAACCACACACACTCTGTCTTACTTACACAGACTTGAAGAAGAAAGTCTTCAGGGCTCAGTGCCCAAAATATTCCCTCTGGCCAAAGAACAATTGACTAATGACAAGAGTAATGAAAACTTCTGGGAGAGGAACAGCTCTGTCTCTGATTCAGTGGAATTTCTTAACATTAACTGTAACATTGTACAGAAAAACTACAAGAGCAGTATCCCGTGCAGCCAGTTGTATCAATCTTGTGATCCTTTAGCAGGGGAAGAGGCGTGCCTGGAAACTGGAATTCCTGTTTCGCTGGAAAGAGCCATGCTTGCTGAAATTCAGTTGAAAATGAATGGACCTTCATTAAGAAGCCAGACAGCAGTAAATAAGAATGACAACAGTGATCCTGATAAAGTGGCCTTTTTTCACTTACATTGTGCTAGTGAAAGGAATATATCAAAGGCTTTGTGCAGTTTACACAACAGCTTCATTTTGGATGACTGCTTGAAGCCCATGAGCGATGGTGATGGTAACACCACTGGTTCCCCAACCAGCACTTGCAGCATAATGGAGTTGACAAATAATTGTGAGAATGAAAATGGGCAGCAGTTGTATGAAGACGCTTTAAGGGATAAGTATTTATGTCTGGAACGAGCACCACGAAAGGTTAAAGTGGCGTGCTCAGGTCACAACTTCTGTGGAAATAACTTTACTGGAAGAATGCCCTCAAAGCCCTTTCTGAGCCATTTTGAGGACTGTAATGATAACTGTGAAGAAGAGTTGGAAGAGGATTTTTTTAGAAACAAAAAGGAACGTTCTACACTATTAATAAGACGTTTCTGTAAAAATGATAAAGAGGTTAAAAAATCAGTTTATACTGGAACGAGAGCAATTTTTAGGACTTTACCTTCAGGGCACATAGGAACTGTTGCTTGGAATTATATTGAGCAAAGGAGGAACAACAGGGGCGTGAAACTTTCTAGGATTACAACAGAACAGCTAACTATAATTCAGTCCTTAATAAAATGGAAGTTTAATTCCTGTCTTGAGACGTCTTTATGGTATGAGGTACGTTTTTCATACTGGTTTTGGGGGGCTTTTTTGTTTCCTTGTTTGTTTTGATAACCTGATGACCTTTCCATTAGAAAAGCTCCTTCAGCTAGTAAACACTTAGTAACACTGAATGGGTTATTTCACTTATGCCCATTGAACAACCTTATGCTGAACACTGTTTTTTAGAAAAATGTATTGTCATCCTTCAAAATTTTTTTGTTTAAAATAGACATGTAGTAGATATGTCTATAACTAAATGTGTATAAAATTTATACATATATATCTGTATAAAATGTGTATAGGTAAATATTTATACCTAGATTTATGTATAAATTTATTGGTAAATATACTTTGCATATAAGAATATAACACAACTATATACAGGTTAAAATATACATGCATGTAATAGATATTTATATTTTAAATAGAAAAGCTATATAATATACATTTATATTTTTCCGTATATATGATAAGTGTATAAGTATATATTATAGCTCTACACATTTGAATATATATAGCGTATATGTGTGCATAAATATTTGATGGATATAGTAATGATATAATTGTTCCATAAATACAGTAATAACATTATATGTGAGATTATTCGATTACAGTGAAAAATTTGTTGGTCAGGAACAAAAAGGAAAGGAAAAGAAAGCATAGAATTTCCCCAAATTACAGGTATTTCTGTTTTCTTTACACTTGAAAATAATAAAACAAGTAATACTTGAATAATATAATGTGCTGGTATTGCCCTGATTTGTGTTCTCTTAAATTAGATAATGCAAGGAATTCTAAGTTTAGAATGAACTCATGAATGCATAAATTATTATTATAGAAATTACATAGCACATTCTTAATATATTATTTTAAGTAGTAAAAGATTTTCTGTGCTGGTAGAAATTGCATAGTTGTTGATGTAATCGATAAAAGATTTTGACCACTGATCACTGAGCTTAGAAAAAAAAGGAGCTGTGGTTTTTCTCTGTTAAAATGTATGAATAAGCTCTAGGGAGGGGAAAATAATCAAGGTAAAGCAGAGTGTTGTCATATAAACTATGCTTATAAATTGGTCCTGAATAAATGGGAATCTCTTCTGCTCGAAGAAATTTCTAGCACTTAGTGCTCAGAGTCTTCAACAACTTTCAATAGGACTGAAATGGAGGAAAACTTACTTGTATGGAATCACAGAATCATCCATCATTTACATTCATTTAAGATCACAGAGTCCTACTGTAAAATTGATCAAACAAATACAAAATTTTGTCAGTGATAAGGGAAGAGAGGACTCTTGTGACTTCATGACAGTTGTGCCCTCATGCTCTCATGTAATATCCTCATGTCCTTCTAGAAATTAGTATTATTCCATTTAAAGAGTTGGTCGAAGAGTTCTATAAACGTGTGTCACGTTTTTTACTGGGTTGCAGAGCTTTGTGGTACTGTTCATTATTGTGAAATTCACTACACTGGTCAGTGGAAGTACAGACTTGCTGGGACAGCAGATGCACTGCAGGGTGTGTGGTTGTGCTCCCATGGAGGGGTGAATGTAATTCTGTGGATTTACTTAACATGGTGTAAGCTCAGTACATTTAAGTATCATATAAGTTTTTTGGGGGAGAGATGGGACAACATTTTGTAGCTGAGGTAGCTGAAGGATGTATTTATGTTTCTTCACTGGACATTTCCAATTTGACCTGAGTTCCTTAGCTTTTATTGTGCATGCCTGTTTCACCACTTTCCACCACAGCTGTATAATACTGAACATGCAGCATTTTGGGGCAGGAGAGTTTCAATTTGAAGATTTTTTTTGTAGTCTGTTTATATGAACTCAGAAACAAAAGTAGTAAGTACTCACTGAATAATTATTTAAATAGACAAAGTTCTGTCTACAAGTGAGCAGAAGATAAACAGGCACTGTAAAGCACTTTGCTTAACTACAATGCACAGCATGTTTTCCTCATGGTCAGAAAAAGCTTAAAACCACGTGTCTAAGTCCTTCTTGATCCCAATGGACAACAAAACTGTTTTTCTTCTTATCAACCTCTGTATATACAATCTCTTTATGTATAACATGCATCAAGTTCTCTTAGCATTGTTTTCCTGTTATTTTAGTGTCAAATATTATGTCTACAATATTTGTATGTGTTTATGGCTTATATTATTAGCACTATAGATGGATTTACACAAGCCGAAATTAACTTAATTGGTGTGACAAATATATGGACCTGTTGAACATATGCACTAGGTTAAAATAATTTAATGAATTATGGGCATTTGTAGGAATCTTTCATGCTAATAATCAAAGGAAGAAGGAAAAAGTAGTAAATGAATGTGGTAATTTGTTCCTCCTTTCCCCTTATCTCACCCTTTGAGCATGCATTCTGTTTGGAACAGCTAAGTGAACAGTAGTTCTGTTCTTCAAGAGGAAAAAAAAGTTGGAGAAATTAAGTTTTTCATAGCAGTACTGGTGTAACATGGAACAATAGAGACCTTTATGTTTTAAGTAGGAAAATATGGGTCTCATTTGTGCATATCCCTTACATAAAAATTCTAGCACTAATATAGGAAAGGCACTGAACTGTCGTCTTGTTGAGTGATTTTTTTCTTTTTTCTTCCTCTACATAGGGAGGTGGGACTAAAGATTTGCACTATATAGAAAATACATGGAGTTACATTTTTCTTCATGTAGCTTATTATTACTGTTTATAGGTATTTTATATGCAGATTTAGACCTCTCTGGATTTAATGTATGTGTTGTATGAAGGGAGAAGATCTTTATGTTGAACATTTTTTCTAATTTTGCACTTAGTTTTTGTAGCTAAATACAGTGCAGCATTTACCCTTATCAGGTGGGTGTTGTATCTGTTCAGGAGACATTTGCTTGTCCATGCTGGAACAGTGCAAGCCCCTCACATTAGTACATTTTAAAGAAGTCACGACTGCGAAGAATTTGCCGTAGAAACAGATAATAAGAGTGCAGGCTCTGGTGTTGGTTTTGCTTGGGCAGTATCCACGGCTTGGGTTTAGCTCAGCTGCACCGTGTTAGCAATCTGACTAATTCCCAAAGTCAGAGTTTCTGACTTCTGTGAGGTGTTAGGTTCATAGGGCTGAAATACACTTTGTTTTTTCCTGGTATGATGGTTTTGCCGTGGTGGTAAGGTAATGTGACAAAAGTAACCATGTCTACCACTAAGATGTTAAATCTGGCCAGCTCACTAGACTTTCACTGAGTGATTCTCTCAAGCCACGTAAGTGACCTCAAGATCTGCAGATGGCAGCTGCAACAACATAGTTGTACCGCATAATAGCTGAATTCTTTAGTTAAGCTTATTTTGTAGGCGTCAGTACTATCTTTGCTGTGTCATTACATTCCTGGTGCCACTAGTTTGAGCTTTAAGAAGCAAGAACTCTGCTGGCTTGTTCAGCTCTGCTTAGATAGAAGTTAGCACTCCAATATACCTGACATTCTTCATAGTTGCTAAGAACTACTGAAATGCCAAATATTAATTAGGCAACAATTAAAAAAACATTAATTGCCCCACTCTGTTTCCAGGTAGAATAGTGATTCTGTTATAGATTTATCTTGTGGGAGTGTTTCACAGTTAATGTAATGATTTGTTATAGTAGTTCAGCATTTGTTAGCATCAGGTTTTTGGTTTTTTTTCCCCTATAGTGTCCATGGTGTTTTTATGAGTCCTGTGTAAAATCAGTGTAATGCAAGGATTTGTGATATGCATGGCTAATGTAAGTAGTCATGTATTAAGGTTTCTTTATTTCCATAAAGTTGAGCTATAGGTAGTTGGTGGTGTCTGTTAACAAAAAGGTAAGGAGAGAAAAAAGATTTGGAGGTAAAAAATTTTTATATCGTGTTTTATTAATGTGGAATCTAAACTAGTCATCTTAAATAATGTTTTTTAAAAAATAGGGCTAGACACAAGTTATTTCCTGTTTAATAGATAGTATTTGATTTTTTTGTTTAGAATTGATTATTAATTCTGAATATATTCTTAACTAAAATAAATATTTTGTAATTAAATATTTATTTTAATTTTGAACCTATAGAGAGCTCAGTTCCCTCCCTCTGCTGCCCTCCTCCCTTCCAGAGCTATATCAGCAATTCTAGTCAGCGCATGCTTTTCTGACATTCCTGAAAATATAGATTGAGTATTTCACTATCAGTCATGGAAATAATGTCTGCTTAGGTTATTTCAACAACAGTTGCACTAACCAAATGCAGGAGCCCGGTACTGCAAATGCTAACACATGACTATAAGCAAAGGAAGGGTTAGTAATGCTGTGTGTTTGGAAGAACATTTTGTTGGTCATTTTTCTCAGGTGTTGAGTTAATTGTAACCTTTAATGGTCAATATTTTGTCAGAATGAAGAGTGTAACCCTCTTTTATATCTAGTAGTATCTTGGAAGATACACTTTTCCAATGTATTCAAAACATAATTTATATAATGAAGAGGCCCATGTTGATTCTTAAGAAGTGAAACAAAAACTTGAAAGCATCTGATTTACCCTCTGTGCTAATAGTAGTAAGCAGCATAAGAGTCTCTGTTTATGTGCTGTGTTTCATTCAGATGACTGATCTGATTTAGTAGACACAAAGCTTGTGGAGTGTCCAGATGAAATCACCTGGACGTAAGAGTCTTATTAGTAAAGTTATTCTGCCAGACTCTGAGATTCACAACCCACAAAGCAGCCTAAAAAAATTAAATTATTACTGACTTTCACTTCTGGGTTGTTTTTAATTGTTTCTGTAGGAATTTCAGGTCTGGGTTTGCTGTCATACCATCTTTCTCTTAGAATTATGTGCTTTCCCCACTGTTTCTTACTTTTTGCTACTTATTTTAAAAGATGGAACTCTTTAAATGGATTTTTATTCTCTTCCCTCCCAGTTTTGCCTGCATACCTAAAATATAGCACTGCTCTTTATGCTAAACTTTATGCTGTACTTGTACTTCTATTTAACAAAAAAAAAAGGCTACTTTGTGATTCTACAGTGTGGACTACAGGCAGATTTGAGATTTTTCAGCTTTCCATTTTGAAATAAAATTTCTAGTCCAGCATGCTGAAAGGAATTTACAGGAAATAATGACATAAAGCAAATAATCTGCAAGTGGTTGGAGTGTTCCTCCACTCTAACAATAATTTTTTTATCTGACTGTGCATGCGTATTTTGCCTGTTAACGTGCCATTGTGCTTTTTAGACATAAAGGTTTATTTACTTTAACCTATTTACTTACGTTAAAGTAGCTGGTAGGTAAGGACAAGCTGGTTTTTATTCTACCTGGACCTTGTATTTCTTGTTTCTTTGTTTGAAGAAAAGAGTTAATGAGCAGAATTGACTATTTGGAAAAAAATCAGGGAAGCAGGAGAGAAGCCAAATAGGCATGAAATTATGTTTTCCCTTCAGTAAGTGCTGTAAAAATAAATTGAACTTTTTAAAATGAAGCTCTATACTTACATTTGCTTTGGGTTGAGTTACTCCAGTTTTAAAGGCTAGCTTTAAAAATAGAAAATTTACCCTCTGTCTGTAGAAGAAGTCATTTTACTACCATAATGTGCAACAGAGTTTGAGCTAAATCGCTTAATACTTTGTATTATTTTATAGTTGCCTTGTACCTTTAACAACATTGGGCCAAATTATGAACAATAAGTTTTAGCTGTGAGCACACTTAGGTATTTAGAGCCAATAGTGTGGGAGTCTTGGCAAGAGTATTATATTATGCCTTCAGTTTTTCCACATTTTCTGACTTTCCTTCTAGTGACTGTTCATTAACTGTAAAGAAGCATGAAGGTCTGGTTTAGAAAATCTCCCTGCAGCACATTAAAGTGTTCATTTTAGAGTGTTAGAGTTGGACACTTTTCTAAATTCTTTCTCAGTTGAAACTAAGTTATCTCCATTACCTGTATGAACTGTTGAAAAGTTGGGCTGTTTACTCTGGTGTAAGTTAACAAAAACTGTGCCATATAAAGATCACTCTGTTGGTGAGTGAATAACTAAAATCTGAATTTATGAGATTTCATATACATTTTAATTTATCTTGCTTTTCTACAATCTTTCAGAATCCTTTAAAAAGAAATTTTTCTAAAATGAAACAAGCTTGAGTTGACAGTAATTGGTAGGCATATACCCTACCAGTATGAAATTTAAAACACAACTTAGAGGAAAAATCTCTACTGGAAAATTTTACTTGCCACAATATCTAAGGCATCCTGCATGAAGAATGAGGCTATTTGGTTCCTGTATGTGTCAAAAGTGATTGGATAATGTACGGTTACGAGCCCTCTAGTCATGAAATTGTCTCGAAAATACAGACTTGTGACAGCCTAAAAATTGGAATAACAATTGAACGTAATACAGCCATTAAGTACTGTCCAAGTGTGTATGAGCTGGACTATCAAGTGACGGGGGGCTCCGAGGGTGCTCCCACACCAGCCTAAGCTGATGACACCAGTGCAGCACTGGAACCAGCATGACTCAGGGCAGTGTGACAGCACACAGCCTTCATCAGGATTGTCAGAAGTGGGGCAGTGCTGGAAACAAACATTTAGCCCCGGTATTTGTAGCCACTTTTTTCTTTTTTTCTTTTGTTTATAAATTTTTGTTCTCCTAATAATTTCACTAGACAATTATATAGTTAGATGCTATTATTTACCTGCAAAACACATGTATCACACAGTGCTTCTATTGTCCTGCAAATTGTGTGAAAGTAACAATTTGCTTACTATTTTCAACTGTAACCAGATACATTAATTTTTGAACTGAGATTGAAGACCTGCTTTTAGTATAGAAAATACTCAGAGATGGAGACCTACAGAGAAGGTTGCTGTGATAGCATGGAAGCATGCAACAGTAATGAAAAAGTCTATTTTTGTCTTGAAATCATCACCTGCACTTGTTTCAGGACTCTGAATATTCTAATGAACTCTCATGAAAGTAGGGGTTTTTCTTTTTCCTCTTAGCTTTTCCAGTAACTGTAATACAACTGTGGAGTGTTGCTACCATTTGGACTTTGAATCCACAGTAAAATAATGTGAGCTTCTTTTAAGGTGATTAAAAGTGATTGTTATGTACTGGTTATTTTCATGCTAGTCTCCCAACACTGTAAAAATTGTTTTCAAGCAATCCCAACAGATACTGACCTTCATTAGTAAATTGTGGGCAAAACAAAGGATGTATTATTAGCTGCTCTAGTTTCATGTTACAGCGGTCTTAGTTCTTAGAGTGTTTAGGAATTCCCTTCAAGTATTAGAGAATGAGTGAAATCCTGGTCATACCGTAATCTGTTTAAAATCTCCTATTGGGATAATGTTACTTGGAGGGAGAAAAAGAAGCATGTGCAGAATGGAGCTGTTGGCTTCATGGGAACCATAGTTTTATGTCATATGTTTTAAGAGACAGACATATGCCAAACTTAGATTAAGTAATTTTAAAACTCTAGTTTTAAACAAAAAATATTCCCTATATAAATATGTGTAATGCATTGTAATATAACTCAGGTGGGATCATTAACTTAATAAATAAAACTTCCCTCAGTACCCTTCAGTTGCTTATGCTGTTTTTTACTGTTCATGTTATCACACTGCTTGGAAGCCCTGCTTCTGAACTTGAATCTGTGTCCTAGCTGTTTTACAAACAAGTGATGATCTCATCTGTTCTCTAGGCTTAGAGGCAGTTAGTTGATAGTGAGCTCACTCAGAGTTTGGAGAAGATAAACTTCTCCCAAACACTCTCCATATGGTGTGGCTAGATTTCCTTTTATCTCAGCAAGCTCAGTAGCTGTGTGCTGCACTGTAGTCTGCAGGAGAGACATATCCTGTAAGTTTCCAGTGGGGGGAGGGGGTGGGAACCAAAATGTACCCACCAGTTCCAAATATTAATATTAGGGGATTTTACATTTATGAGCATAAAAGCAAAGAAAAAACCAAGTCTTTAATAAAAATGTATATAACCAATCAACAGTGAACTACTTCTAGGTGGAATAAAGGTCTGAATGATGATTCTGAATGGTTCGTCTTTCAGCAAAAATGTAAGAATGTATCTGAGGCCTGGAGAATGGTTCTAAATGTGATTTTGTGTTGGATCAAGCAAAAGACTCCTGAGAGCAAACCGTCCTCAATCTTCTGCTTTAAATTAGGAATTTATCTTGAGTAACTTAGCAGACTTAGAGCATCCTGCAGCATGCTTGAGGCCATTATGGTTCTGACCCTGTGCATATGTGAGATTTTTTTACTTTATATAAGCACATTACTGTTGTCATGGGAGCTGTAACATTGGACTTCCTGTCTGTTGTTTGCAATCTTGGGATTGCACTGATGGCTTGTGTATGTCAATGTATATATTTTCAAGAGAAAAAACGTTATTTCGTGAGCATTTAGAACATTTCCCTTTTAGGAAATTAACTTGTATTCTGGTTTACCTATGTGTCCTTTTAAAACTTACCTTACTTAAAATACAGTCAGGGAGAACTACAAGAGTGCAAAACCTTTTGATATGTGAACATTTCATTGAGATGTAGCGATTTGCTGTCAGCATAAAGGAGGCTTTGATCTATTCACACCAAGTCACTCAGCAGGGTTGGGGCTGAAGAAAGATGGAGGTTCTCTATAAGCATGAAGTATAACATGAATCATATTTAACACAAGTGTATTAATTTTCTTATTTTCTGTTAGTCCAGAAATAGAGGGTTTGTTTCTTTTTTTTTTTATTGTTTTCCTTAACCAACAGATTGTGGATGGACATTTTTTGTAATTTGAATGCTTTTGAGCAACAAAGGTCTTTTCACTTTAGCAGGCATTTGTGAATCACTGCATATGTAATTTAGCTTGCACAGTGTTTCTTTGCCATTGGTTTGTAAAAAGTGCAAATCCAGCTTTTGTAAATGATGATCATATTTGAGTCATATTTTTTTTAGTTTTGAATAAATTTCTCATCACACTTTAGTTTTGACCAGCTGTTTCCTGTTTTTCCTGCCAGTGGTTCAGCTGCTGAGGAGATAAATGCATCAGTGGTTTGTTTCAGAATTAAATTATCTTTATAAAATGATGGAAGAGTAAAACAAATATGTTGGACACCATTACAAGTATGAAGTTATGCTGAAATTCGAAAGATGAAGTATTGTTTGCTGTACCTTGATGTTTGATATACTACAGAGCTTTTGCCACTCCAGGAACTCACTTCATATAGAAGAATTAATCCAGCATCGGAAACTTCATACAGGATGAAGCTTTGTGTTGGGAATTTGGGTGTGTGTGATGGAATTTTTCAAGCAGTTCCAAGTTTTTGTGTTTGCATGAGAATATTCTGATTTATCTGATATATGATCTACATAATTACCTGACCATTACATCATATTTGTCCTGTTCTGCCACCCCCCAGGTTTTGGACTTCTTTAGATAGATGATATGTTCGTTTTTGTAATCATAAAAATCACTTTGGAATTTTAGAGCTGAGTTCATATATGTGTATTTTCAGAATAAAGTAGGACAGGCATACCGGGAGGACAGGGAATGGTTGGTATTACCTGTCTATTAGGACTGGCTTGTGCAGTACACTTTGTTTCTGTTTTGTTCATGGTGAACTTAACTCCATATCCACACAGACAGCATCTGTGTTTTGTCCTTGCTTCAGACATCTTTCTTCAGGACCTTTAAATTACTTAGTTACTAAACCAAAAGGTGTTTATATGGATAGTAATAAAAATATTGCCCCCTATCTTCAGATTTGAGGTCATTACTGTGTAGAATCATGGAAGGATCACCTATTGCCCCTTCTATTTGTTTTAGTGTACCAGGCTGTTCTGTGGCATCCAGCTTCACCTGTCCCTTGTGCTGTTTTAGTCCTCTCTGGGACCTGAGTGGTCAGATTTTACTTAATCTGCACCCTCTGGCACGATAAAAAAGCACACAGAGACAGTTGGTTGCATGTCTACTCCCGTGGCCAATCCCCTGGATTGTGGGCTTTAAATATTCCTTACCTCATAGGTCACTCAGTTTCTTCTCAGTGAGTAGCAGAGGAAGTGTTCTGTAGTGAAGGTCCCAGCTCCAGAACCTCAGAGCATGCATTTGCTCCCCTGGACAGGGTGCCTCAACTATTTTTTATATTTACCCATTTATGGGCCTTATCCCATACCATTTTAAGGGCTCTGCAATCTTCTACACATGCCAGCCTTAATAGTATTTACCTTGGGATATGGCCCAGCTATTGCCATTTGAGAAAGACTCACCACTGCATCTTGCACTCTCTTCATTTCTCTAGGGCTTTTCCAGGCTCCTTCTCCCCAGGTTCCTTTTGGTGGATGACTCCAAGATCTGCTCTCTCTTTCAAGGCTTCCTGACCTTGGAATTCTCCATGGGAGTTCTCATTAAATTCAGTGATGGGAAGGGGGAAGCATTTTCCTCTCTCCCTTGAAAATTCTAGTTATTTATAGCTCCTCCTAACTAGCTTTGCTGTTTGTACTTCAAGCCTATCAAGTAGCTGTCTCCTAGTGCCATTCTTGAACTTACACTCAATGTGCTTACTATTCCCTACACTGGTGGACTTTTTGGAGTCTCCTTTATTCTTCAGGCTTTTATAGATAGAAAAAACTTCCCAATATATTTCCCTTTAGTTGTCTACTATTAGATAGTATCTTTTTTACAGTATTCACAATCTATGTTCAGCTGAGTCTGATATTAAGGCTGAAATTCCTTCTTCGTGCAATCGCGTGGTCTTAATGGGCATTCCTACTTATATCAGCCTTAAGTCCAGCTTTGTGGAGCTCATAAAAATTCTCATGTGGCAGCTGTCCCATTTTTAGCTATTATATTTCAGTTTACACTTTTCTTTTGTCCTCTTTCTTTCCATGTTCTTTTTGGGGATTTTTTTTTCACGTGAAGTTTAGTAAACAGCATTCAAACTTTACATTGGGTGATTGATATGCAAATGGTTGTACTATTACACGTTTAGACTGAAATTTGCTTTCCAAAAGAGCTGGTATTTTTGGCCAAAGTTAAATCAAACTATCACAGAGTATAGTACATTTGTAAGGGGTTTTTTTCTACTGAACTCATCAGGAAAAAAAAGTATTTGCTAATTAGTATTTATATTAGGCATTAATGACCAGATTCCTCCAATTCCTTGCTGAAATTAAATTTCTCCAGACTGCAAAAAACCACAAGGAAAACAACAGCCAAGATGAAAGCAGATTCACAGGACATACCCATGTGGTTGTGACTCAGTGGATCTGAGAGAACAAAAACTTTAAACCCCCTTTTTTTTTTAAGTAAAAGACACGGAAATTGATTTAACAGTAGTGGGCGAATTTGCTAATGGGATCTGAAAGGTAGTTAACTGAAAGAACTAATGAAAAGGAGCCAGTGTTCTATGAAAAACTTGGAAGGAAAATAAAAGAGATAGTTGACAAAGCGTCCTTTGAATTTTGGGACTTGAAAAATGTCGAGAGCAAAAACCGACAAAATCTTGTTTTCAAACCTAACCAGAACTAAGAGATTTACTGGTTTTCTGTGGAACTAAGACATATATAAACCAGTGCTAGTGCTATCATGATAGTTACGTACAGAGTTTGCACTTTCAAGTAGCAATATAAAGAAAATGAATAGAACTTGGAGAGAGATTACTAGTCATCATTTTGATTCTTAAATTATTGTGAATTGAGACACTTTGGCAAGGCTTGATGTGACGAAGCCAAGCATGTGTGGCAGGGCTCAGTAGCTGGGCAATTTTACTACCTTCTTGGGGTTTTAATTAGATGATCTTTTATAGGGCTTTTTTTCCTCAACAATATTTCTGCTATGGAGAGTATTTGATAAAAAGAACATGCTTTTTAAAAAATGGTTGTCAGTTAAAAGAAACAGATCTGCAAGAGGAGTTACTGATCTGAAGTTTGGTAAAAATTGGGTTCAAATTCTTACCTGGTCAACAAATGACGTTAAATAATGTAATAGAATGAAACTTAATTTTAGAAAGCTTAGAATAACGAAGTTTCTTAGAAGACTAAGATAAGGCATATCATAAAATTTAACACTGCTGCTACTTTGAATCTCCCTCTGTTCCAGAGACTTGCAGACTTCCACCTTTCTCCCAGAGACAAGGAGCAGAGCTTCCAATTTTACCTTGATCGTATATTACTATTGCCACGGTAGCAGCAGAAATTGTGCACATACAAGAAGAGATTTTTGGTTGCTTAACTGACAAGTCCCCTAAGCATTTAATCACCATTCTGTAGTCTAACTTATGCCTCTGCCCCAGGCATGTCCATATCTCCTCTGCCCTATAATTTTTGATGTGGGTACTTCTCAATTTCAGCCTTAGCTATGATCTTTTTGTCAGGCATTATGACTTCTTTCAACACTGTGAGTGGCCTGAGGGCATTGAAGCCCAGGGTCCAACGCCACTAAAACTATGGTTTACTGAAACCTTGCTGAGCTGGGGAGTTACTGCAGGGCCTTCCTTGCACACCCTCCACATCCACCATTTAATGTTCACATTTAAATGGAATGAAGAAAACACTGTTCCTCCTATTAAGTTTCCTTATCTCTTAGGCTTGTACTGAATCACATCATGGAGCTTCTCTTTGTGCCTGTGTCAGTTCCAGCTGCTTGGGAGGGAATCCCACAGCTGTACCAGGGACTGGAGCAGCTGCTAGGTGAGCAGGGGCTGGATAGCACAGCATGGCTGCAGGATTGTAAAACAAGTTTCAAAGTTTACAGATTTTTTTTAACAAGCCTTGCCATGTAGTTAGGCCAATATGTTAAGATATTAAAGTCTTCAAGACCTATTAAGACTGGGAAAAAACTTCCTAATGACTTGTCAAGATTACCATTGTAGGATAACAAAGTCTTTGGGGAATGTTTTTCTAGAATAGATTATTCCTTATTTTGTAACGAAGAAAACCATGTTGTTTTTTCTTCTAGATATTTGCCTCCTTGTGATTTTTTTTTTCAGTAAGAAACACTTATAAAATTGATTAAGCATTGACAAGATATTAACTGGAAATTTGAAACCACACTGTTTTTGAAAGATGACAGTGTTGTTGCCACTGAGCATTCTGCAGTTTTAATTTTTGTACTTTTCTAACTTCTTTATGCAAGCAAGCACTATAGGCAAGTCACTGGTAACAGTTTTTCTCTAGCCCAAGAGGGAAGTACTTATTAAAGTACTATACTTGATTTTCTCTTCTGTATGATCTTCTGTAGTTAAAAGATCTCCTTTATTAGTACGTCCATTAACATGTGGTCCAGCTGTTGATCCTCTGCATTTATTAACATATGACTTAGGTAAGAATGAAGGGCAGACAAGAAATTATATTTTGTGTGTTCTGCCTGAATCAAGTTTGACCATAGGATTTGCTTGGATCAAATGGCTCTAGGACCATTAGACTTTGTACATCCCTGCTTCAAAGGGTATTTGCATTTTGCTGATTGTTGCAAGTTGCTCCTGTCCAGCCAACTGTTGTCATGTTGTCCAACATAGTGCTTTTAATTTAGCCTAATACCATGGACAGATGCAATTGATCTGACTGAGATCAGCCAATGAAAGTATGATGGTTCAAACTATTCTTTTTCAGTTGATCGCCCAAAACAGGAGGGAGGTGATATGAGAAAGCCTTGTTTATACAATAATTCTCATTATACTTTTCTGAAGTTAGAATTCACACTTTGGTACTATTCAGAAGAATTGCAGCCAAAACTGTGTGTTTAAATTAGATGCATACATTTCCTAATTAGTCTACTCTATAAAACAGCCATGATTTTCAAGATGCTGTATGCCCTGCGTTCCTCATAATCAGACCAGCAACAGTTAGAAGTCTTAGGGATTTACAGGTTGGATTTTTAGGAGTCCAGTTAGAAAATTTGGGCTTAAGTTCCCCTGAAACACTCTTTGAAAGTATTGACAGGGCTGCTGCATCACTGTCATCACTGATTTCCACTTAGACCTGGTTTGGATGCGTCTATATATGCCCATACATATATAATCAGGAGTAACTGTGAGTATGTGATGTGATATCCCGATGATAATATCTTTGTCTTTCTGCAGTCTTTTTGACAATAAGACTTCATTAGAGAAGAATCCTTATACTATATTTATGCTGACCCAGATCTCTGCAAGGATAGTTTTACAGGTATAACTTTCCTAATAGAACTGTATTAGCATCTCCTTGATAGGAGAGCAAAGGCTAAGGTTTCAAAAGTGCTCACAGATGGGCTATGTGTATTTTAAGTGTGGAAATTAGCTCATTTTTCCATACTGTGGTTACAGCACATATATTTTGATTTTTTGAAACTGTGTAAATACTAAAACATTATTGAAATTTGTACATTAGAAGAGAAAGAAACAGGAGAAGTCTGATCTTTGCACCTGCCATTGAAGTTTTACTGTATTTGAATAAAATGTGAGGCATATGCCATCTGGTGGATAGAATAATTCATACAGTTTTATTGCTAATTGTGATACATTTTCTCTGCTGCATTATCACTTTTAATTGCCATTGGCAGATATTTCTTTAGTCAGAAGTAAAGGGAAAAAAAATCTGAAAACTGAATTTGAGACAAAATCGAATGCCAGACTTGGCATTGGTGTTTGATAGACAACTGAATGCTTGGAAGAAAAACCCCAAAACACAAATGGTAATGAAGCCATTTTCCCACACTTCAAATACGAGTTCTAAAGATTTTAATTGTGTACCAGCTAGTCAGAGATCATACCTGATAGACCTTTCTCCAGCCTCTGGCTTATTGCAGATTTTGAGGTGCTTGCCATGATCTTTGCAGACAGATTGGCTATTGCTCTGACATGGCAGGTGAGACTGGGGCAGCCTTTCTGAGCCTGTAGGCCCATGTCCTACAGCAGCATTCAGGTGCCTTTGCCTGCAGGTCAGAATTCCATTTTGCCACCCACTTGGAGCACAGTTTCATTAAATACCATTTTTGCAGAAAGCCGTGCTTCTAAAAGTGTTGGATTTCTGGTAGGCGTGAATGGAGACATGACTTGACTATTTGAAAAGCCTCGATTAGGCAGATACAGTAAACAGCGTGGCCACTATGAAATATTTCTCTTTGCACACAATGCTACATGGGGGTATGACTTCATGATACACATCTCAGGACAGTTTATGGAGCAGACATAGTATGGGATAACAAGTGGAGCAGTCAGTGTGTATTGATAGAGAATTTCTGTTATGTCGGTGCATAGTTTTTATTCTTTGCACTTTCATGGACATGGAGGAATCTAACATCCTGTTGTCTACTGGAAGACTGATAGCACGGCTCCCTCATTTTTTCTTCAGACTGATCAAATATCTAAAATTATTTTTTTCAAAACTTACTCCTAGCATATTAGAAAATAACGGAAGAAGTACTTCATAATGTCTTTCATACTGGGATTTACTACAAATTTGATCTAATAAAAGCAAGTTTCTGCTTATAGTCTAAAAAGGAACAAATTATTCAAATACATTGTAATCAGTTCATGTGTGAAATGGAATTGTCATCACCATGTTATGTCATTATTCCACTAGCTAATGAAAAGGCAAGGAAAGAACTGAAATACAATATAATGGAAAAAACAGGTTATGCTATTGCTTCCACATGCTCCTGATTTCACTAATTCACACCAGTTCAGGTGTCTGCACTGTGCTGCACCACATTCCCAGTTCTGGAGGTTTATTAGTTCAGTCATGGTGCACAAACAAGAGGGAGATTTAATTGCACATGGAAGCATTCATGGTTTGTTCTATTACTGGAAGTAACTGACTACTTTAGAAATATTTTAAAAGAGTCTTCTTGACAGTAAACTTGCTTAGAGTAGACTCAACAGACTTACTATATGTGACTCCAAACTTCATGGCTCTGTTATTCTTGTAACTAATTTATTTCTCAACATTCAAAGATAAATAATGTTCAAAAATGCAGTCGAACAAGTGTTCAGCTTATTTGCAAAAATGAGAGTTGAAATGTTATTTTCACTCTGGTATAACAGAGCTGCTTTGGCACTTTTTTGTGTCAGATATTTAGTGAAGAAAGAACATTTAAAAGCTTACCCGCCTTTTAACTGTTTCACTGGTTCGGAAATATATTCAGTAGAACGCTGCTAAAATGTTTACAGGTTTATACTTCACATGGACTGCACTCTTGCAGAAACATATGTGTGCTATATTGGGAGTAAATTCTCTGGTTCGTGCTATGAATCTTGCTGTGTCTAAAATGTTTTGTATGATTATCTACCCTTAGAAAGGCCACAGCACTTCAAAAGGTTCAACAAACACTGGTGTCTAAAGTTGCGTTGAAAAGATCCTTTCTCATAAATTTTTTAAGCGTTTTCCACATGCTGCTTTCTCGCTCTGAAATTCTGAATGACTTCTATCATATTATATTTAAAAAAAAAAAAAAGTATTCTTCCTGGTCTGACTGAATGATGGTCAGCCAAAAGAGAAGCCCAAAAGAGGTCATTAAAAAAAAAAAAAGGCACATATGTAGGTATATTTTCCTAGTGATTCTTGGGGGGAGTTTTTTTATGATATTTGAAGGGTATTCAAGGGTTCCTTCAGGCAATTTGTGGTGAAGCCCCCCTCCACTGCATTGTAGATCTTTTCCAACTTAAGAGTGCAGTTAGAGAGGCAGGTCTTCTTCCATCCTGTGGGACCAAGGAGAAGCCTCAGGTCTTTTCACAGGCTTTGTGATGTCATGTAGGTCAATTGGCCCAGATCCCAGATTTTATTTAGGAGAATTAGGTTTATGATGTATATGTCAAACCTTAGTTTTGTGAGATCCATCCCTTTACCAGCTTGGGAATCCTCAGAAAATGGTTCAAGGTTGAGTTTTAGTGTTTTGCTGACTTTCTTCTACAAACTGTATAAAATAATCTTTTCCTGAGGTGAATTTGCCCATCATGGAGCCAACCTTCCTGGCTTTTTGTGCTTATATGGCTTGAAAAGAGATTATATTTTCTCTTGGATAGTCTTATGTCATGACACTTATGTTTATATGAATATAAACAATAAGAAGTTTTATTTTGAGCAAATTATCTTAATAGAAAAGATATATTCAGTTTGCTTTGTGTTGTTGATTAAAATGTCCTTTGTGTTCACATATGTATTTAAAAACATATTAAAATCTGTATCTAGTAAAATGTTGCTCTTGGCAAAATGATGAAAATAAACATTTTTTTTAGGTAAAGATCAGTAAAAATACTAAATAGAATAGATTGTATAAACAAAGAACAATTTAAAATGAATTTTTTTTTCAGTCTTAAATGCTATGTATTTGAAACAAGCTTAGGCTTTAAAGTTAGTCAAGCCTCAACACAGCTTGTGAATTAAAAAAAAAAAAAAAAATCACTCCTTCAATTCTTTACTAGCACCTTTTAAAACTAGATTCCTTGTTGAAAAAAAAAGTCATCCATTTTACTCTCTACTACTTGAATAAAATTGTGGGCAACGCTTTTTTCTTGTTTATACCATTGTCAAGGCTATAGAAAACAATATTCCTACCAGTAGGTGGAATCAGATGAAAATCTTAATTATTAAACACAGCGTGTGGCTGTATTTTCTGATCCAGCCAAAAGAAATCATCTGAGTAACTCCAGTTTTGAAGTTCACAAATAATAGCAGCTTTCTAAAAAATATTTAGCTCATAAGAATACAAATTAGATTAATAAAAAAAATTTTATTATTTATATTTAAGAATATTACAACTTTGACACTGGTTCTTTACATGCACCTTTGGAGAGTACTCCTGGATAGGTTAAAAATGTTGCGTGAAAGAAAATGCTGTTATTTGTTAACATCTATAGCTGTTGAGTAGGCAGTTACTCTTCTGAGTGACTTTTTCATAAAACTTTAGAATTAAAATCTTCAAATTACAAATACAAATATATGATACAGAAAGAATATGATGCCAAGAACTTAAGAACATCTGGGTTTTGTAGACACTCTTTTAGAAAATAATTCTGATCATCTTTGTAATTTTTTCATATTAGATTTACTCTCAGACCTCTTATAAAGGAAGCTGGCAGTATAATTTCTTTTAGATGTCTTAACAGTATTCAGAAGAAAAGAGGGAATAAAGGTTTCCTGCTTATATAATGTGTGTAAAGTTTTGGCAGTGTTAACTCTTAGTTTTACATATATTTAAGGTAGCAGGGTTGTCCCATTTTCATGTGTCCTCTGAAAAATCTGAGTTTGTGCACAAAACTCAGTCTAAGAGTGCCTGATTCATACACCAGTTTATCTTTACCCAGCTGATTGAAAGAGGTATGGAATCCTTCGGAAAGCAGTAGAAAAAGGTTTGTCCAGCCTTGTAATCATGGCAGTTGAGGGAGAGTTGCTCAGCAAAGAGGAAGACACTGAAGTTAGAAGTTACAGATTTTTCCTTCAAATTCTTCCGCTGAGTAGTTTTCAGTTTGGAAATGTTATTTACATACTTATTTTTTCCATGTGCTCCGTATTTGTAAACCTATAGTAGTATTATGTACTGATTTTGGGGTATAGTTTGTTCTGCTCCTGGGTATTTTGGAAAGTAAGTGAAAATATTCACCCACCCTGTACTTGTAAAAATTTTCAATGAACTTTAGAAATTAGGAATTATACAGGAAAGAAAATGTTAAGGTCTTTAGTGATAGATAATGCAGACTTTCCAGCTGGTCTTTGGCGGGTATAAAAAGTGCAAGTTAGGCTTCAGTCTCTTTTTTTTAAAATTCTGCTAAAATGGTCTCCTGAATTCTTGCCTTTTTCCTCTTTACTGGTGTAATTTTATGTGCTGGAGAGTTCCCATGTATGTTCTTGGAGGAAATCATAGTTTATGGGAATGTTTTTCTCCTTTCACTGAGGAGAAGCTTTCCAGGGATGGTTTGGATCAAATCATACAGAATATTTGTGATGAAAAGCATAATTTACTACAGCTCGCACTTTCTCAGTGAAGGGACAGGGGTGTTTAATGTATTGCAAATGCATGTCTTGGTATGGACACAGGTTCCAAAATGTCTAAGAAACTAAAGCCCTTTGGGACAAACCTACACAGACAAATTCATGAAAGGTATGTGAGAGAACTTGTAACACCAGAGCTCTGCAGCTGGGATTTTCTGCTTCGGGACAGACTTGGCAAGCAGACCAAAGAGAATATGTTGGCTGTTGTCTTCTTTTTTTTTCCTTTCCCAGGCTGTATACTTTAGTACAATTCCTTGCAGATATGTGCTCTCTCCAATTCCATTCAGTCAGAGAAGCAGAAAGCTAATGAGGGAAAGCTAATGAGATAGATATTTAAAGATTTGTAGGAAATATGGAGTTTGCTTCTGTTCCATACCACAAAGTTTGTGCTCCTTGTAATGTCAAAGAAGGTCACTGTGAAATTAAAGCTGTTTTAGAATTGACAACTCCTAATTAAGAGGTCATATAGTCAGTCTTTTGCAGAGATGGATTGTTGTCTTTGGAAGGAAAACAAAGCTGACTAATAGTGCACCTTCACCTTTTTGTCGAGAAAATCCTGCACTGGGGACAATGTCACCTCCTCTAAAAACAGGTCACACCATTTATGACTCATGCTGGCACAATAAACTCTAAACTCTTATCCCTCAGGCATTTTGTAGTGGTTTGTTTACCTAAAATTCCTTGACATTATTGAGAAAACATCGCTTTTCTTCCTTGGACTGAAAGAACAACAAACACTGAAAAAGCTGTTGATGTGGGTTGGAGGGAATGGTGTTGTTCATCTGTTGGATTCCACAGATGAATGGAATCTCTTGTAAATGCTATTAGGTCCATATGTTATGACACTGAAAAATACATGAAATGTGTGTTTGACAGGAAAAGCATTTGGTTTTCTTGCTGACCCTGTGCTAAGATGAAGAGAGCAAGGATGTCTTACAAGTGCCTGACTCCTGACTGCGTTAGTCGTGTCAATACCTACCTCATGTCCTGCATGTGATATTGGAGTTCCTGATAAGATCTTAGAAACTAGTCAGAACTGACAACTTAAACGAATGTAGACTTGTCATCTGCCTCCTCCCAGTCTTCCTTTTTGTTTTTTTTTTGGTGTGTGGATGTGTGTGTTGGGACTCACTGCCGAGTGCTGTCAGTTTAGTTAGTTTGACAGGCCTGCTGGTGTAGCAAAGAGCATGTTCCAGACCATAGGGACATGATGATCTTAAATTCAACTGATAGAGAGCATTACCAAACTATACATGGAATTTAGATAGCATTATGTTTTTCTACACAAACCCTAAGTCCCCAAAGAGGAAAGAGAATTTCATTGTTTATCTGCCAGAAGTGCACTTAAATTGTATTTGAATAAATCTGTTAGATTGTTGTTTTGTTGGGACTGCCAAGAACGGATTGGCTGTTTTGAAGTATTTCTTTGCATAGTGGATCATGCTGCACATTAAAGAAGCTTAAAAGAGGAAAGCAGTTTCTGTGCTAGATGGTATCAAGGTTCATACTTTGGCTAATGATGTGGTCATAGGCACTTAGAATGAAGATTTTATTAGGGACACCAGGAGTTAGGAATTTTCAGTTCAAATGGCACCTTTTGTTCAGGTGATTTGTTCTAAATTCTCAAAGAACATTTCTGCAGCATTTGTGGAGTAGTAGCTATGAAAGACTGTGAACCTTAGCAGCACACAGTATATATAGGTAAAGCTACAGATTCTAGAGCTGCTTAGCTAAGTCCATTGCATATTTTTAAACTTATTTTTTTTTCAGTTACCTTCTTTCAAAACCATTTTGCTAAGAAATCATTAGTCTCCTTTAAAATGTCCATATACTTGAAAATGCCAATACATTAGGAACTAAATGCCCATAGATGCTTTCCCACTAACTTCAGGTTTATCTTGAAATAAATTTCTTTGTAATTAAGAAAAAAAACCACAACTATTTGTCTGAACTTTATTATATTCATTCATTATGTTAAGTTTTCCTCATTCAGAACAATAGTTGTTCCCCTACTTTACAGTGGAAGTAGAAGCTGCCGTGGAGACTGGAATGAATATAGTAAAGATGAGCATCTTTTCATTGATAATCTCCCAGTAGGGCCACCTGTTATGTGGAAAGTGGTTTTGCTGAAATGAAGGAACAGGCTTATCATCTAAGATGTCAATTTTTTAAAATATTAGCAGGTTGAAAACATCTGTTAATGTTTCTCTCTGTTTCCAGTAAGACAGTTGGCAGGCCTGCTAAGGGAGAATAGCTGGGTTTTGTGACTTGTAGTTTCAAAACTTATAATAACAGTAGAGGATTTCTTTGAGGAGCTTATCTGCGTTGCAAACCTCAGCATGGTTAGAAGTGTACCCAACATGTTTTCTGTAGGAGAGGTATCTTTAAATATTTATATGATATGTCTCTATCAAAGAGTCTAGATTTTGACAGATGCACTTCAGCAAGAGTTAATCAGTAGCAAGAAAGCAGAAGTCTGAGTGTGTACCTACTATTTTGTCATTCTGTGTAGAAAAACACTCATTATTTGGCATAAAATAGGCAAGAAGAGACTACAGCTGTTCCTCTTGCTCATTACCCATACGGATTCTCCTTCCAGTGTAGTTTTACTGTAGCCCTTTTGCTCAAAAGTAATTGATCCTTCTCTATCTCCAAAAGACATAATGAAATTGATATATATGGAAGAGGTTTTCACCCTGTTCTTTTCATGCTTGGGCATTACAAGGGGTTGTCTTCTAGACACAAATCTGTATGGGAAAAATGAACCAAATTTTAGAATATCTTAAAGTCATCATGCCTTGTTAATCAAAAGTATGTTTTCCCTGAATATAACCACTAAAATATTTCTTCTGGTTTCCATCATGTGAGAAAATAAACCACAAATTGGTATGAGGGAATTCAGGTACTAAAGCACATGTTAAAATATCAAGGCAATACCAGAAGATCAGTTATTAGAGTTGAACAAATTATTCTTTCCAAAGAAAAGTTCTTCACATGTAGTTGTTGTATGATATTTCATTATTTTTAGTGAAAGGGAAGATTCTGTAGAAAAGTATACCAGATGTATTCCAGGAGGTGTTGTGCAACAAAAGCATGCACGTGAAAATGTTCTTGCTTCGGTTTTGGAGAGAACACAGAAAAAACTGTATTGTAATGCCAGAGTCTACAATACTTAAAATGGTTCTAATGTACTGATCTTTGGGGTGTTTAATGACAAGGTGTTGTGAAGCTCTGTAAAATTTTTTGTAGAGACTTTAGCTACTTCCTGCTATTTTTGCATTACTTGCCTAGATGCTGTTACATTTAAAATTGATAGTCCTGATAAATACAATAATATTAAAACACTTGTTATAGGGGTTTTTTTTTTCAGAAATAATTTTATTTGTTTTCTTTGAACATAATGCTCTCTGCCATGTGCCCTTTTTGTGTACTTGTTGCCGTCGGTTAATTTTTTAAGAGAATACTGAATGAAGCTATCATGTTTTACTAATAGCTGGATGTTTTGCATGCTTTTTACTTTCCCAGCACTCTAGCATGCAACTGTAGTGTATCTTCTAAGAGTTTTTCTTCTGTGTGTTTCCATAATTGTAAAGGAAAGTATCTTAAAGACAGTAAGTGGTGTGTCATGTTATTTAAAAAGAGTTCAGAAGATACACAACTCTCACATTTACCTCACACCTTCTGCTACTCAGTGGTTCTTCAAAACTCCTGCTAGTCAGTGGCTTTCCTACTTTTACCTTTGTCATCATTGCCTTTATCACATACTCCTTTCTTTTTTCTTTCCATAACCTGTTATTCTCACCTATAGTCTTTTTTCAATCAGTGTTTGTCCACAGATCAAGTTACTGAAGAGCAGTATTTGAGGGTTAACTAAATAGTAACAAGGCCCACTTCTGAGATAAAGTTACCCAGGTTACCAGATATGGAATTATTCGTGTTTATTTGAAGTGTGACCTACTCTAAGGACCCTTTTTGAGGAAAGCCACAAAATACCCAGTGTGCTCCAGTACTTTCATGTTGGCTCCTTCATGTATCTTTAATCACCAAAAAAATACCTTTGTAAAGCTTCTTATTTCAGTTCCTACACCAGCAAAAATTCTCCTTCGTCGACTTTGTGTTTCTCTATGACCCTCTTAAAGTAGTATACAGTTGTCCTTGGAATTTTTAGGCTTGCAGAAAATGACTTATGAACCAGGCCTTTCCTTTCTAAATTGTGCCCCCTTGTGAAGAAATACGGTGGGTCAGCGGGAAGGGACGCTGCAGCATGAGAGCAGAGCAGTGTGTGGTAGCCTCAGCAGTGTGCTCGGGAACTGGTTCAAGAGGACCGTAATTAGAAGTAATCCTCTTCTGTTTATATAATTTGTCTCAAAGTTTTTTTCCTATTAATCTGCAAATTTTCTGCAGTAATATAATTGTATTAGTAGCTTAGAGCTGAGAAATATAATGTGGGAAGAATTATTTTATTTACAGTGAGTTTATATGATGCCAGTGACCTTATTTTCTGTATTTATAAATACATTTTCGAAATTGCTTAATGGCCGGCATTGCAAATAAATTTTTTTCTATAAATTCTTACAATACCAAGAGTCTAAGGCGGTGCTTTCAGATAAATTTAGCATTGCATCATTTCATTTGCAGTAATGTAAACACAAACTCCAGTAGGTCTGCAAAATTAAACATTAAATGTATCAGATTTTATTATCTGTGTGTCTGTGATCACATTGAAATGCTTATGGCGTTTTTACAATAAACAAATTTCCACTGACTGTTGGGAAGTAGACTTGTAGGAGTTGCAGAGGTGAGGCAGCACCATGTGAAATACAGCAACGGGATTAAGATTTGGCAACACACTTCTTTTCTCTCCAAGCTCTTAGGCAGTCTCTGTAGACGGGAACAGACTGTCATCTTGTGTTGCTGAAAGCCAACCTGCAGTTTCTGCTTGTGTTGGCTTGTTTCTATTTCTATACAGATTTGTCATTTTTCCTGCCACTTGATATGATATGGATATGGTGAAACACAAGGGAAAAAGGTATGGTTCATGTAATATAAAATGTTTAAAAGTTTTTCTTACTGCAGGAATAATAGGAACGCTTTCCTTCATCAGAAGGAAGAATGTAGTGCTGGAGAAAAATATATTCTTGCTTTATTAAGCAAGATATTTCTCTCTGGAACAAGTTTCTTTTCAGTCAGTACTTACCCTGTAGATGTAAACAATTAGTAATTTTGAAAAGTCTGTGTTGTTTCCTTTTTATTTAAAATGGGCATACTGCATGTGAATGTTTACTAGCTTATTGTGTTTGATTGTAAAGCCACTTACAGAATTTTAGCACATAAAGTTATAAAAGTTTGCTTTTTTGCTTGGTATTGGTTTTAACTCTATATAAAGTAATATAATTAATAATTACTGGTTTTTCTTTTTCTTACTTTATTGTTTTGATAAAATACTTAGATGCAGTTAATGAAGTTGACATTAACTCCCCCCAGTGAATATCTGACTCTTACTGTGACTTGATGAAGAAATATTGCATATGCTGCAAGGATTTATAGAAAACACTTGATATTTTTAGTAAAGTATATTGCAATCATAAACAAAATATGAAAGAGTTGGTTTTTTGAATATACAGTAGAATATAAATGAGAAAAATTCTGTACCTATCACTTCACCCAGTGTAATCAATAGAAAACAGTTCAATCAAAATGCAGTCAGGATGACATTTGATTATTATGTATATTTTTATAAATGCTAAAACTACTGTTTTGTCTTATTTTCCCATCATGTGCATGTGAAGCTAAAATTACACGACCCACTAGTGATGATAGAGAATTGTTTCCTTTTCTCAAACATATGTTGTACTTTTAAGTTGTCTAAAAAACTTGGAAATTGTCTAATGTTTAAATGTACTGGACTAGTCTTCCAGTAAAGCAATATGTTTCAGGAATTCAAACTATGAACAGTGCTTTTGACTTGGTGCAAGCAATTTATTGTGTAGGTTGGTTAATGAGGGATCCAAGTACCTACTTATAAAAATAACATAATAATGTTCTTTTTTGTACATAAGCTCTGATGATTGGGAAGAATAAGTTGTGATGGCTACACTTAAGGAACACAAAGTGTATCTCTGTGACAACATGTCTTCTTTTCACTTACATAGCAGGAGGAGTTTTACCTTTCTGATACCTTCATAGTTTGGTTAGCTTTATTATGTTCAAAGCAAATTACATGGGATCAAAGCTTTGAGGCTTTCAGTAAAGGGTCTAAATATCAATTTTTAATTTGTGCTGCTACAAAGTCATAAGACAAAGGGGAACTAAAAGTTGATACATTACAAATAATGTTAAGTCATATATACTGTGATAATGTCTGTCAGCATTAGGTTGTGGGACTTACTCTCCAAGAAGCAGAAAAAATGCATAGGAAGATAAAAGTTCCTGTTTTAAAGTGATAAAAAAGGCAAGCTCTGGGATATACAGATAGGACATTTTACTAAATGACCATATTACTAAGTAGTGTGTGAATATGGGCTTTTGCAGATACATTACTTAGTCCAGGGCATTAATGCCCTGTAAATGAATAAAATACATAGTTAGCCAGTCAGAAGATTAAAAATAAGAATGACTAGACAAAATGTTGAATTGCAGTCATACATTTGTCAAGCACATATTGAGGGTGCAGTTAGCAAAACCATTCTTAGTTTATGGAATTGTATTTGTTTCCATCTTTATTCTTTCTTACCTCTCTGTTTAAATAATTTAGAGAGGGGTTGTGAATCTCAGCCAGTGTCTTTTTTGTATCAGTCATTTTAATAAAACTTAACTAGTGCCCAAGCTTTATATCTTACATTTTCATAAGCAGCTAGACCTCTATCATTGCTTCATCTTTTGTTTTCATGTGGTCTTTGATAAATACATCTTCATAAGCAGTTTTCATTGTAGAAGAATGTGTTAATACAGTTTATAGAGTAACTTTTGGAATATAAAGACTCAGTGTTAAAATAGACTTTAGAAGTACATGTCTCAGGTGGAAATTACTTTTTTCACCACAGAATTGCCCTTTTCTGCTCCAGTATTACAATAGGTTTATATATTTAATGTAGATTTGGCATTTGATGAGATTTCTATTATAAAAAACATATGTAAACTTTACCCTCAGTGAAATAGATTGTCCTTGATGTGACTCTGAGAAAATAGGGGCCTGGAAATTATCTCTGCTTGTTTATTCTGTACTACAGTAAAGATCCATTAGATCTATATAATCTTTATAAAGTCCTGTTTTTCTGGGGTTTTTCGTCCCTGATGTCACCTCAAGTTCTTAACATAGCACTGTTTGAACAAGTCTTCCTGCTTATTCTCAGAAAGATGGTGCTGTGGCAAAACTGCCCTCTAAAGATCCTAAGAATGTACTTGTCAAATTGAAAGTATTTGGGACTTCTGTAGAATGTTAAGCTACTACTAGAGTTTCATGGAAACATACAATGCTTTCAACATTTTTTCATCTTTCTAGGATAACTATTTAAAACAAGAGCAAACAACCATTTTTGCTTAATAGTTAACTGAAACATCCATTACAAATTTTCCTCGCTCAAGTACGTGAATAGTTTGTTATGTACATGAAAACTTACTTCAGTTAATTCAAAACAAATCTGTACTCAGCTCTCCCAAAGCTGTTGAAGAGCACTATTTCTCACTAAGGTGAAGCTTTTGACATTTAAAGAATCCTAAATTTGGCACATGTACTTACAGATAAATGAGTGAGAGCTTTTTCAGAACTGGTGTGATAGTATGAAAGAGAAGCTTGTAATAGGAATCTAAGTTTTATCCTTCATTTTGAGAGGCTAACACACAGGTTACTTATGCATGTAATTCAGTATAATATAATTGCAATTTATAAAAGTGATTACACTGAGCAGAGTGGCTATGAATTTTGGTAAGGAAGCTGTTGTATATACAAAGTTTAGTTGAAGCTAATGCTAAAGCAAAATAAATCTCATGAATGACTAAACCTAGCCCCTGGGTCTGTAACAATCCCCAGAGAATAAGGCAAGTTAATTTAAAATATTTTTGTTCATCTGGTCTTAAGCCAGATGCCTTAAATTCTGAAAATCAAGCCTCCAGTGACATTCCACTCCAGTGGGAAAAGAAAGGAGAACATAAACTCTGGTCCTTCAGAAACTTACTTCATCAACAGTTAAAAAGTGTAATTTAAATACTGAACGAATGTGCTCTTATTCCTTCTCCCTTGTTCAGTCACTCCACTTTTTCACTCATTCTCTTAAAACAAGCATATTTACTTTAAAAAACGTGTTTTAAATGTGATGAAGGAGTTAGAACTTTTGAAAATTGCAAAACATTAGATTACCTATTTTGTGATTTTTCAGTCAAGTTAAACTGAACTGGAAATACAATTAATGAATTAAAGCCCCATGTTTAGATCTTGGAATTGGCTTCCAAAGCTCCATTTGGAGACAGCATCAATTTTAATTAATCCTAATGTTACCATCCTTTCATCATTTTAGTAGATTCAGATGATAATAAAAAACTCTTTCAGTGACAGTTACTTCGGTAGATTCAGTTTTATTCCAGTAAACAATTGTCTTAATGTAAGTATGGCTATTGGTGTATATTAGGTGTCTATTGTCAAAGTTGCATCATAAAATAAAAATATGATGTGAAAATTGAGTGTATGGTGTTCTGCAGGACAGTTATTTAAAGGCAGCAGCTGAACACCCCAGCTGGAAATAAGAAAAACAGGAAGTTATTTCTTTAGGTTACTGCATTGTAAATTAGTTGTTCACAACGTCTTCACATTTTTAGCTTTTCTACACTTTAGATACTTTCTATAGATCCAGCACAGACTTCCTTAGCAGCTAACGAGCAGGGAAGATGAATAGTGTTGAAGGCACTATGTTCTTGATTCAAGAAGCCAACATAAGTAAAATTGCTTCATTGTACCATGATGGATTATTGTGATTGCTTAGTTTTAGCAAAAATTTTTGTTCTAAAAATTTACAAGATAGGCCTTTTTATTTTTATCTTTTTTTTAGGGTTGTTATTAAATGTTCATTGTGAACAGTGATGAATGAAGACTCACTTTTTATCAGTAAATTAAGATTAAACATGTAATTTTAAAACTAAGTTTGAAGTATCAATATTCTGTTGTGAGTTTGGGCAAGGAATTGGGCCTTTCTTATTTCTGGGTAATTAAAAAAACCCAAAAAACCTCGAAGTGGAAAATGCTTTTTTTTATAGAACAAAGTTATTTTGTTTCATGAAATCATGTTCTGTATCCTGACCTAAAAGTCTATCAAACAATTCAGTCATGAAAACTCTGAGAATTTCCTGGCCCCTAAGTACTATCCAAAATAATCTTATAATTATTCATGTGACCCTATGAACCCAACAGCTGAAGTACAAGCAAACAAATAGGCATGGATTCAGTGTCTATAAAATTAGAAAATGAGAACTAGATTTCCTGTGCTAAGGAAAACTTGCTCTTTTATTAGTTGTATGCCATGGGTAAGATGCATAAATTTTACAGCTGTGGTAATCTGCCTACCAATCTTTTACTGTAATATCAATTACAATTGGTTATAAATGAAAATATTTAGGGATACAGCAAGGTTCTGTTGCACTTTACATTTATTTAATCCTTGGGTTTCTGACTACAGATCTGAACTATAGACTGTTATTGATAGCTTTGGAGAGATCCACATTTCAGTGTAAGTCCAGAATGTAAAGTACAATAAAATCCCACTATGAGCCTTTTTTGATACAAATAATAATAGTGATTGTATAATTACAAAGACAGTTTTATTACATGTACTTTGTGTTTGAGCCTTGGCACATTTACTCTGACCTTGAGACCTTCATAAGCAATTCTGAGCAGTTTCTCTACTCTCAGGGATGCAGCATCACACTGTGTAAAAACTGAATTAGCCAGTTCTATGACCTTTAACCCTTACCATTGGCTATCTTATGAATTTTAATGAGAGACATGGGAATGGAACAGACTGTGTGCTTTCTGAATCAGTTATGTAAGTATACATATTAACATAATATTTTTAAAGAACACATAAGGCCAGAGTTTTGCATAGCAGCTATGGTGACCTTTGACAAATAGATGAGATTGTAGAAAGAGGATGAGAAACCAAACATGTAAGGGGTGGTGAGACATGGTCTTCAACAGCCATAATTTTTAGGTTTTTCTGTTTGGTTCTAAGATGATCATGTTGACAGGAGGTCTCTTAAGTGTTTTTTTCTGTACCGTGTATGATACCTCAACCTTACTGTTAAGTTTGTAGGTCAGGAATATGCAACTAAGCTCATCTTTCAAAGTTGTTTAAATAATCAGTTCATGAGTGGGAATGCAGCTATTTTTAAATGTGTGAGTTCTGTGGAAGCCTTTCCTCACATGGGAAGGATGCAGTTGATACTAAGGTACAAACCCATACAGATTTCTGCCTGTATCTGATGCGTGTGTGAGGTTTTTGTTTGTTTTTTTAGAGAAAATCTAGACTTGGTGTTGCTCCACATATAGAATAATAGATAAAAAGAAGACGTGGGAAGGGGGCTGTTGGGTTCCTCTGCTTTGAGTGCTTGGTATTGGCCTATTTTGAATGCACCTATCACACGTCAGGATTTTGGAAATGAAAAATATGAACGTGATGCCTGCGTGAAACCTTCAGTGAACTAATTGAATTCATTTTTCTTTTCTACCTTTGAGGAAAGAAAGCTTTCAAGGATGTATAAGTAGAGTTTTCAGTGGCCTCTGTTAGAATTTCTTACTGTTTCTTACTTGCATTTGGAAGGTTCAGCGATCCATTGTAATAGTAGCATCCCATTACAGTTTGATGTACCAAAGACCTTTCTCCTATGATGAAAGGAGGAATTTAAAATGAAAATGTTCATCTCTCTTGAACTGAAATTATTGAATCATGACACATTTAATATTCTAACATCTAAACTGTTTGAGTGAATTATTTCAGTCTTTCTGACCTAGTTTTAAGCCTAATTAGCCATTTTAGATAATGCACTTAGCTACATTAAAACTTCTATACTTAATCAAAAATTCAACTTGCTAGTCGTCTTCTTGTTTTAAATATTTTTTATAACACACCTGTGAAGTTTTATATGAACGATTTTTTTTCATTAGTAAGGTGCATAAAAAATAATTATTAAAAATATTTTGTAAAGTGGTTACGTGTGTGGTGCATATACTCTTATCTTAAAAACACAGTAGGTGATTTAACACAGTAGGATAACCCAAGAAATTCTAGTCCATGTGATAAGGTGTTGGAAGACATAACCCACTTCAGAGTAGTAAAACCAGCAGCTTTTCAGTAAAAAACCCCCAAGCTGTGCATTAGTTAGATGGAAATAACACAGATGTTTATCTAAAAGAGTAATTTAATTTATTTAGTTACTACGACAGCATATTGTTTGTAAATTATATTGTTGGTGAAAGTTTGGAGGAAGTAAATAAGCACTCAGGAAATAAAAATAATACTGTCTGCCTGTGAAATTGACAAGGGTAGAACAGTAAACGGCTAAAAGTTATAAGTTGCAAAGTACTAGAAAAAGATAAAATATTTAAAACGAACAAGTTAGCAAGTTAAGTTAGTAATAAAATAATTAATAACTGTATATTTTTTCACATACACTTTTGTACCAACAGAAGTATAAATAACTGACCCAGCTGACCAGAAAGTGGTATTTTTGGCCTTTTCTGGCTAAGATTACAGAGGTTTCTCTAACTGGCAAGGGCATTGTTTCACATTGCTTAAAAGTGATGTGAAGAACTCCTACGTTGTGTTTGGTGTCATGCTTTCATTTTTCTCCATAATCAACTTGATATTTCAAGTATTTATGAAAAAACGTTCAAATGACAGTTAATTAATGCTTTTTATCAGACTCTGTTTTATATCTTGACTCTTCTTAATGTTACATGCCATGAAAAGCAGAACTTTCTGGGGGTGGAGATGCTGTGTTAAATCTGTATCCCAATTAGATCACACTGCTTTTTCCATCTTCTAAATCTGTGAAGTCCATCTTTCCTTTGGTAAGGGCTATTAAAATTAGTAGGTACCTGACAGAAATAGAAGATAAGTAAGTAATAGCAACCAAATTTCATCAAAAGTGAAAATGATGACTTGTTGGAAGTTTGGACCTGCTGTTAAAATTTCTGGTCATAAATCTGAGTCTCAAATTAATTTTTTTTAAAAACTGCATCATCATTTCCTGATGATAACAAATGAAAAAATTCTCCACTAAAGACACTTGGCAGATACCAGAACTGAATAGGGGTGGCTAATAATATTTCTGAAGAATGTTGAACTGTGTTTAAGGCTTGCCTGTGCAAGATAGTTTGATCCTCATTAAATTCTGTTTCTGTTCCTTGAAATTATCTCATCCTTAACAGGATGCAATTCATAAGACATTGGCTGGTGAGTTAATGCAGATTCTGTAATTGCAGCCAAAGCTGTAGAAAGTTCACAGAACATGACTTAATGAATATTAGTGTTCGGGCACATCTGTGCTTGATGCTCTTTTGGCAGCCTTCCAGCTGCCAGTGACACTGATTTCCATGTTCCCAGGGTCAACTCATCTGTTTTCTGTGTGTCCTCTGCTGCTCTGTGCCACGATGCCCAGTTACAACTTACTGTGTAGAACGGAATACTCAACAAAACTTGCTGTTGAGTAGGTGTGCTTTATTGCTCTGTAGCATGGTGCTGTTGTCGTCTGCTCTGTCCTGACGCTGTAAATATCAACACCTTCCTCGTTCTTGAAGAGAATACAGACGTTGGAAAGGTTTTTGATAGCAGACATTGCAAAAAGGATATTGGCAAGACAGCTGCTGGAAGGGTATCCACAGTGCACAGGTCACCACGGTGTTTCTTCTAAATTTCTAGAACCTGAAGATCGTTTGCAGAAAAGGAAAATATCTGAGTCTCCCACAGTGACTCTATCACTGGACGTTAGAAAAGCTACATGAGTATGCTGGAACAAGCATTGAGTCCTATGATGAAGAGGTGCCTGAAGACCTTTATTTCTTTCCTGTGATGAGTTCCTTCCTTCAGATGTGTAAGCGGACTGGACAGGCTCGAATGCATGCACTTCCTCTGCCAGTTGTATGCACCCTGCCCCAGGGAGGGCAACTTCTGTTTGAATTGGAAGATTTATTCCTACTGTAAGGAGAAAGTGATAGTATATGCTAGGCTGTATCTTGACACCATGTCCACTCCTCCCACCACTCACGGTTTCTTGGGCAGTGAGGGCATAAAATACAGCGTTTGCTTTTACTCACTGCCTGCAATTGCAAATGATGCAGTGTGCTGCTGCAGCAAACAAACCTTGCTGTTTTTGCATTCTCAAAGCATTTCCTGGTCGTCTTCTTTATAGTGTCCCAGACAAAAGATGAACAACACCTGTGAACAGCACCACCCTGAACATGCCTTAGAGTAAACAGCACATTTGTCAAGTACTGGGTGAAATTGTAGTGATACTGATTACTTTGTGTATGTATTTTGAGGAATGCTTTCTCCCTGCCCCTGCCCTCCACTCCCCAAGACAATGCTGTATTCCTCATATCTTATGATGTACTGTATCCTCTTATTTTGCAGGCAGTTTTTTAAAATACAGAGCAGTGTTTCAGCAGTCTAGGGATATTTAAATGAATTTTTCCATTACAAAAAGCAGCATCTCAGCAGGCAAGTTATTACGTTTAAGCACCATATGAAAATACATAGCAAGCAAAATATGAGCATGTTGAGATATAGAGAACACTGTTAAGCCCTGACATTTTTTCAGTTTTTGCTGAATTGCATGTATTTCACTGTGAATGTGTGTTTATAGCTCCAGCTTTCTTGCTGATGAGTTGTCAAAACAGCCCTTTACTGCTATTTCTTGAGCACAAATGCAAACCTGTACCAAATGGCTGTGTTTCAGCAAAATCTTCAGGTGGTGGTAGTTCTTTTTCTCCCGTTGGTAAAGCTGCAGGCAGGCCAGGTGGCAAGTGCCATTGCTGAATCTGCTGTCAGTTCTGCTGGGGGGACAGTTGTTGGCTTGCAAAGCCACCTGAAGGGTGACATTCAAATACATCATCTTCAAAAGCTGTTGACTATGAAGAAAGGCATCATGATATGTAACCCTTTATTTGATTGTATTTTATTTTAATCTGAGATGGCTGTTCATACTTTGGGGATGTTGCCTGTTAGCCAAAGAAGTTGGATCATGAGATGCTTGGAGAGGATCTGTGGGAATTTGTGAGTTTGATTCCAGCTTGCAAAACTGCCAGATAGTTGTTTTCATGTTTGCCACAGGGAGAAACTGCAATAGAGAGTGTCATGACAAACAAAAGATCAGAGAAGCTTGGGAGAGGTAGTTGTCCTGGTTCCAGGTAGAGTAGAGCTTTCTTCTTAGTAGCTGTTAGAGTGCTCTCTTTGGATTTGGAATGAGAATGGTGTTGTTATCTCCTGCTGGGCTGCACCATCATCAGTCTCTCACACATTTCAGTGGTGTTACAGTTCAGAAAAGCTTACAGTTGACTATTTGTATTCATCTACTTCATCTGGAATAATAAATTAGGAATGGAATTTAATTGACCACAGGTTTTATCATAAACCTTGCCCTACTTGTTCTTGTAAAATACCAGAACTCAGTAAGACACATAGCCAAAAATTTCATCAGCTCTCCTGGTGTGCTTATTTGGTTACAGGCTGCTGAGTACCACCAAGAAGATAATGTTCTAACAGTCTAAATGTCTGGCTTTTGTACTCCAAACACTGAAAAACACTTACCAAAATGTCCACTTTCTTGAAAGGATTTCTGAAGACCTCACCTATTCGACTGCTAAAGTGAAGAAGACTTGCCAGTGAACAGAACTAAGAAATAGTCTTGACAGAGCAGACCTTTCAGCTGTTCACAGCATCCTGTTTGTCAAACACAGTAATATCCCTTGGCTTTGAACAACCTGCAAAAGTGTTTGAGATATGGGCTCTGGCATGTACTCTTGAGAATGTCACATACACAGTAAGAAGAAAGACAAACACATACACTATTCTAGGGATAACAAATAAATGCAAGTGTTTAATGTATTTCAGTTCTTATAATTGATACATAATCAGAAATTGTTACAAGTGATTCATATTTTAGAAAGACCTTGAATTAAAGATTTGTACTTTAGAAATGATCCTGAAATGTCATGAACTAATCAATTTGGGTATGGTCATAACCTGAATGAGATAAAGCTGAGAAAATCCAGTGTACTTCAGAAAATTAAGTACTTTTTCTCTCTCTCTCTTTTCTTCATTTGTACTAGTAAATGCTCCAAAGTGTTATGCTGGAGTACCATTTTGGAATACGTAAAACTGAAGTATTGACCAACTGTGCATTAATGCCTCATTCACCCAAGTTCACCTTGCATATTACTTTTTTTCTGCCAAAAGTGGTGCTTTTTCATAGTAGACTCTGCTTGTATTCCATGCTATAGATATCTGAATTAAATGGTAGAATAAATATGTGTAAAAGCAATTGGAATGGTCCTTGGTCATGACTTCCAAGAGATCACTGTTAGCTTCATTTGATCAATATTAGTAAGGGTTTTCTTCTGAAAAATCTGCAGAGCCAAAGTGAAAAATCACCATCAGAGTTTCCTCATTTTAATGTAATTTTTCTTGAAACAGAACAAATTTGAAAAGAGCAGCATTTCCTGTGATGTTAATTGTGTTTAGGCTTGTATGTTCTGTAAAACTTCTGTGTTTTCAAAGGAGATACTTAAGTGATCTTCAACACATACTGTCCTGAGAGTTACTACTTGTTAATATACCATTGTGGCTTACAGGCATTTAAAACTGCTTTAAAAGTGTGCAGCAAATGAAGGCAGGCTGCTATCAGCAGCCTTCCATCATAGAAATGCTCTGTAGGTGAACAGCCAGGAAATCAGACTGAAATATGTCGTAACAACTGAGCGCACGTACACACCTCCTACATTTCAGTATTTCATCCTGATCATTCAGGATATCTTGATAGATGTGTTTAGAGAGAGTTTAGACAGATGCAGTGAAGTATTAAAACCCCATTACACCCTATTTTCTCCTATTTTTACAGTGTAGTAGCAATAAGCATAATTTTTCATGACCGTTCTTTGCAATGAAATTCTTGGGTACACATACTCTTTGTTATTTTAACAAAGTGAGAGAAATTAAACTTGCTTCCTAATAATGGGACATTTTTGTTTTGTTTGTAATTCTAGTTTCTGGGTTTCATAAGCACAGCAGCTGCTAAATGTTTGGCAATATAACATGCTTCCAAGTTCTAAGCTAAATACCTGAGGCAGAAAAAATACAAAAAGAGAAACAAAGAAAACACTACAGTAAAAGATACATGTAAGTTTAAGTAAGAAATCACAATTATTTCTTCTGAACTGCTCTGTCTGATATTTCCAGTACAGCAGCACCCATGAACTCCAGCTTCATTTTGGGGGAATATCTGTCATAAACTGGGCAATAAATGGCTGCAGTATTTAGGTTTCTGCTATTTCTACAACAGTAAACTTGCAGTAATGTCGTGGAGAAAAGGACTGCAAGTTGCTATTGCATGATGATTAAACAGAAAAAAAGATTGCAAGAGAAAAATAAGGAATAGTTTCAAGGCTCGCATAAATTCCTTGTTCTTATAGTTATTTTTAAAGATATTTTTAATATCCTGGCAAAATACGTCTGTTGTCACTGTAAGAAAGTTTTATTGCCTGAAGGTTATCAATAAGTTAACTTGCAGATACCATTTTAAGTTACTTGAAGGAAAACTGAGGGGCTTTTTAAAGTAAAGTTTTGATGATTTATTGCATATGTTGTTAAGAGCTGAAAAATCTATTTTGTTTCCATGTATTTTCCAAATATGGACTTGGTTGTAAAGCTACAAGGATGGAATTTTGCCTGAATTTAATCTTTATTTTAATGCTAATTTTCATTTTTGAGTTGGAGGACATTTTTCTCCTGTAGAAATCAGAAATATTTAATGTTGCAAGTAATTTTTATTTTCCTTTTATGTACTATTAAAATCTCCTTAAAAAACAGAAGAAAGTAAAAATCTGCTGAAGCTATAGTATACTTTGATTGAAATACTGGTGTATTAGTATATGTAGTTTCCTGTTTCATCTCATTTCTTATTTTAGAAGTGTTGTGTGCTCATTACAGAATGTTTAACATCACAACACTTTTAGATTCAGATGCTGTCCTGAGTTTCTTTTGAGTTACTGCTTTATATGCAGTGGGTGAGACATGGCAACATCAGAGTGCAGATGGTTTTGAAATCTTTAATTTTATATGTAAGGCAAAAGTGAGACTGTTTTTTGGTGGGTAGCTGTCAGTTTAGTGCTGCATTTTCCTCTTTTTGGTTCACATTCATTTTTAATTACATTAATCATTCTTTGGTAGTGATACGGATCAATAGGATCTGGAGTCTGCCAGGATGAACTATAAACCCTGGCTTTGAATAAACTTCTTTGTCACTCTGGCAAGATTAAGTTTCTCCAATTGTCTGGTGCAATCTCTCTGAAAGGTGGTTTCCCCTATCAGTTACCTGAGGGATTTGTGGCTATTCTGATTGTTTCGGTTCTTTTACAGGGGCTGATAAGTATTCACATTGTAAGTCTGTATTTTTTCGTAACCTCGTCTGTGTGCAGCAGAGGTAACGCACTCAGAACTTTACACATCAAAACAAAATTTGAAAATGTTATGTGACGTGCAGAGTCTTTGGAGACAGCTAGTGCCCTGAAGTCTACTTTACACAGAAGAGATTAACACCATTATTCTATGTATAATCTCTCCAGCAAAACACTGTCGCCTATTTCTGTCAACAAATGGTTTCTTTGCTTTGGCAGCTGAAAGAAATTTTAGTTGTGTAGGCAACAGAACATGCCTTTATAAGTTGCAGAACCCAATTTTAAAAATATTTTGGATGGTAACTGCAGTTTTGAGAAGTTAAATTATATTCATTAACTAAATATTTTTTTAAACAAGCTAAAAAGACTAATTATGTCTGCTGTGCGTGACACACTCATAGTCCAAAGCTTTACTATTTCACAGTACACCTTTTGAAAAGGAACTTGCAGACAGTTAGCTAAATAAAAGCTCTACACACATCCCATCCAGGTAAGGCACGCTTTAAGAATACGTTCTCTTTCTGAACTAAGGTGGAGATGTGTCTGTACTGGCAGTCTAACAAGTCCATAAAACTGCCATATAGCAGTGAAAAGAAGATAAAGATGCAGGTGCAATATTTCTAGAAACCTCAGACCAAACAAATTTTGGAAAATTTGCAGAGACGGGAAAAAAGATGCCACAGCATTTTATGGTGTAGTGCATCATAGAAGCTCTCTTTTAATGGAATAGAGTTATATGTAGCCATAGACAACATGTGAAAGTTTCTTTTTTTATGTTAATAAATATTCAGTGTGCTTTTTCAAATTATTGAATTACATTACTAGTTAATGAATTATTATACTTCTAATATAAAATTTTACTGGTTTTCCCCAAACATGGTTAATACAAAACTTAAAGCTAAGATAACAAATATGTACTTAATATATTGGATTGTATTTGATTTTCTGCAATTTGTTTACGCGGATGAAAGAACTACATCATTGTTCACCTCTTCTGTTAAATGCCAGTCTCGGTCATTTAAGTAGATGGGTGTGAGATCCCTCTACCAGGAGCTGCTTCCTTCCTTGGATCCGTGGCTGGGCACGTGTGTGTCCTGTGGGCAGGGTGCTGCTGCCTCTGACATGTGGCATGCACAGACTGTGCAAACAGTTTCTTATCACTTCACTGAGCACATGTGTGCTTGCTTTGTAGGACTGGCTGCAGTTTCGGCCATGTTGATGGATAGCTGTATTTTGTTTGTATGTGGGAAAGGGTGGCAACAAGAAACAAGGCATTAATTGAAAAAAAATCTGTCATGAAGCCATCAGCTTATTTCTTCTGCACGTCTAAGACTGGTGGGGAACAACTTCACGAAGATTTTCTGAGCACCTGTCCTGGTGACAGTTATCCTGACCTTTCCCTGTGTTAATTTTTAGTTTGGTGGTTTACGCTTTGTAATTACAAAGCACAGATCACCGAAACAAATTATTACTGTTAATCAGTAGGTCAACATACAAGAATGCAAAGAATCAAGTCTCCCCTTGTATACTAAATGAAGAGATTTCTTCCAGATTCTTGCTTTGATCATTAGACTCTTTAAATAAGCAAACATTACTTAGTTGCTAAGCCACAGACTGAAGTTCATTAGTGTGTTGTCACAAATATTGGAAAAAGAGTATTAAACCAATATAAGATAGAGGACCTGCGGGTAGGCTGGAAGTAATGCAATAAACGTGACACCAGAACATTCTGAAAGAGGGTTCAGAGTGATTAAAACCCATTTCTGTTTGCAAAACCCCACCCATTCAGCAAGAAAAAGTGCCAGCCCTGAGTTGATCTGGTTTTTGTGCTACTGATATCTCTTAAGATTTTCTGGAAGTACAATAGGTTTAATAGTATTATAAACAGCTTTGTGCATATTCTGTATTTTAAATGTTGATGAGGTATATTGATGTGAGGTTTTTTAAGTCTGATAGTTATCCTTAGAATGCTTTTAACCATAGATTGAAAGCCAGAATGACATCTTACATAAATATCCTGTTTGGGAACCTGACTCAAAATCCTAACAAACCAGTTTTGGATAAGTAGATATTTCAGGTCGTTGAACTTTGCAAGAAGTCATGGTCATTTGGAATTGTTTTATATTCAGTGTGTTATCCTAAGCAAGTGAACTAACAGTCCATGCTATTGCATTCTCCACAGATCTTCAGTACAGTGAAAGAAGAGGAAGGAGCAGAAGATATTCCTCATCTTCTGAGAAAGCTCCCAACATTTGTTACAGACTGCATATGCAAAGGAGATGGTTTTTATGTAAAACCATGTGTAACAGGTGCTTACTGTCAGTATCGTGCCACTTTACAGAGGACTGCACTCTCTAACTATATAACTGGTGCTTTACTAGAAGCAACTACATCATTAGGAGCGAGAAGCGGTCTTTTAAATATCTTCGGAGGCTCAACTGGAAGAACAATGCTTAAAGGTAATGAAGATTTTTTTAATTCATCTCTGTCTGCTTTAATTGTAGGTGAGTTGCAAAATTATTAATACTATATAGTATTCTGTAGTTTATATACTCATCTATGGAGTTACAGGTAAAAAAGGTTTTCATGTTTTCAGGTATTTTCCTTTGCGATCATTGATGGGTCATAATGACTAGCTATCTTTGTTTAATAAAGTAAAAATCCAGTTAAACTGAAAAAAATTTTATTACAAAACAAATGCCTTTTCAGGTTTTTTTCTTGTTGGAATCTTTTCTGCCTGCATCCAAATTTAAAGCCTAAGCCATTGTTTTTAGGGTGTTCCTATGTGTAGAATTTCTCATTTACCAAGTGCTCCTGCTCATGGGCTGGCTTGGTTCAGAATTGGAGAAAGGAGTGTATGCTCTGCTTGGTTATTATTGTTGTCATTATACAAGTACCTGTCAGCATAGCACTGTGTTGTGAAGTATGTACACTTTGTTACTGATGTATTGTTGGTCTTCTCCTGGGTCCATCATCTTTCTAGTGTTGGATCATTTCAAATAACGTGGGTATTGTCTATATGGAAAATGCCTGTTGGGAAATGGATGCTGCATACTAAAGTTCCGTGCTGATCATCTTTGTATCTAATAAGAATATCCTTAATGTGATTTAGTTAATCAGTTTTGGAAGTTAAGCAAAGCCTTCTTGGTACAAATTCTGTGCTTTAAAAGATGGCTTTGTATAGAATAGTACCTACATTATCAATTAATTTTTAATTAATGCCTAGAATATTTCATAAGTTACTCAAGCATTTGGAGATTTATAATTGTCTGATAAACCATAACTAAAGGATGTAGTATCTCAGTCACACCATGATAGAGGTGATGCATGTAGATATCATGGCTTGCCCAAAATTTTACAGGAATATGACAAAATAAGTGCAAAATCAGCGTGGTTCCTTAATTAATGCAGATACTGACTTCATTTTTACACACAAATAAACACATAGTTTGTGCTCAGATATGGCTGTCTTACTTTTATCCCAAAGAGTGGCCCTTTTTTGTTTTAATTAGTTTCTCTCTAGGTGAATCAAAGGGCAGAGAAAGAAACTAAAATATCTAAGAATAGATAACAGGTACAGATGGCAAACTTGTAGCATCTGAATGAATTTCAGTAGTACTTTGAGCAAGACTACTAAGCTTCATTATACCCTCATTGTCTGTGAGAGACATAACATGTACAGTGTAGTGTTCTATTTTGGTAGGGTTTTCCTTCTTTTTTTTGTTTGGTTTGTATTTGTTCTGGGGAGATGAGTGATTTAGAAAAATTCCTGCAGCAACTCGGAAAGCAAGGTTAAAAGAACTGAGATGTGTGCTTCAGAACTGAGTTTTGAAACTGGAAGCAGCAGTAATAGTTAGGCTCACTGAGCTGCTGATATGGCTTTATCTTTTTATGGAGCTTGAGCTAGCGAGTGCACATGTGTGCTTTGTGTACTCTATGTACCAGCACACTTTGCACTAGTTTGGGGATATCTGTGCTGTCAGTATTACGTGGTGTATGTTGTTGGATTCTGAGCCAAATGATGTAAGACATTAAAAAAAGTGCCAGGATTTTGAACTCAGTTTGTGTTTCCACTGATAGCCTGTGTAGATAGTAGAGACTGGATTTATTGTAGTGGTCTAGGCATGATTTACTCTACTGGTGTCTGGTGAGGAAGAGATGTGCTGCAGCTTTAGGATATTGAAGTTTTCTGGATGTGGAAGCTTCCTGTTCGGTTATATTGTGGTAAGTATTGTATCTGAGAAATGACAGAGTCCTCTCAGAAACATTTATGGAGTGTTACCTGGTGATGTGGCTGAGTCATTCGCATTAGCAAGGAACCCAACCATATTCTGAATTCAGAGCTGTGGTCATTATTCATGGGTGTCTACCTTCTGAGCAATTGTCCTGTCCATACAGATTGATAAGAAGGTTATTTTAATCTGTCCAGCATCCTCTCTATGGCTGGATTTAACCTCAGTAAGCTAATCTCATCTAAACCTGAGAAATTTTTAATTCACATTAGTAAGAACTCTGTCATCAAATGCAATGGAGGATTTATCACAGGATACAGAATGTCATGGGAACACTTCACTCAGTAGTTGTTTGGAGGCATTGAAAAGGGAATATATTGATCCTGTTGTGCTTTAATAGTTGCTGTGGTTTAACCCTGGTAGGTAGCACCACGCTGCCACTCGCTCCCCTGCAATGGGATGGGAAGAGAATCTGAAAGGTAACAGTGCAAAAATACATTGAAAAATTCAGTTAAAGAGAGTCGATTAAATAAAGTAAAAGCTGTGTGTGCAAGCAAAGCAAAACCAAGAATTAATTCACTACCTTCAATCAGCAGGCAGATGTTTAGCCCTTTCCAAAAGGCTCTGTCACATATAGTGACTTCTTGGGAAGACAGGCATTGTAACTCCAAATCGGTTGTCAACTAAAGAGTAAATATTACTGCACTTCAAATGATTTTCAAGACAGTTCTTAAACGGCTTCCAAAGCAGAAGTAAATTTGTTAATTAGAACCAGTTTATATCATCAAGTCTTGAAAAGATGTCAAGGGCTGTTGAATTTGTGTTTGTAGAACCTTTTCTGGACTAGACAGCATTCCACTACTTTTCTTTCAAGATGTTTGCAATTTTTGGAGACAAAGTTCAGCACTCTCTTGCACAGTCTGTTTAAAGAGGAGCACATTAATGGGGAGTGCCTTCATGATTCAAAAGGAAGACTTCTCAAAAACTTTATACTCTCTTTAGTTAGGGCTTTTATGTAATATCTGCCCTGGAAATAGGGATCCTGCAAACAGCAAGTCCCTAATACTGGGATAGCCTCCTGGATTTGTGTCTCCCTAGCACCAAGCACTTAGTGAGTTCTTTGTGTTCAGTCCTTCAGGGGTTACTTAGTGACCTGAGCAATGAACCTTGCAGTCACAAGCAGTCCAACTCCAGGGAATACTGTTCTAAGGTTTTGCTTGGTAGCTAAGGACCTTAAATGCTCTGAGTCCCCAGGGCTAGGATGGTTTTGTGGGTAGATCAGCCAGTGTTGTTAGTTCCACAGAAGGCTTCCAAACATACCAGACCTCCTAAGCCAGAATTCCCAGTCACGTGGCTCTGAGACTGAGAGTTTTCAAAAACTCATGTAGGGCCTGTTGTGTAGGAGAGTCACGTCTTGGGCCTGGAGCAGGGAGCCTGCAAGCCCTGCTCTCCGATGGCTCACAGAGCTGTCAGGCTCCCGACTGAGGGGCTGCGACTCTGGTCCCGGTAGCGCAGGGACAGTCTGAGAGTGGACTCCGGGAACCACTGATGCCTGGAGTTCCCACAGCTGGTCAGTGACATTCACATCCTTGTCAGCATCTTTGTTGCTACAGAGAACATAATTTTCACATATGAACACTGAAGACATTTATCCTGCACTGTTTTAGTACCTCTGTATGTAACTCAGAGTTTTTGGTTAGTAAAAAGTTTTGAGAGTATCTTTCAATGGGATTTGGATTGAAGCCAGTTTTTTTTCCTGTAGAAAGGAAATCCTGCTTCTCAGCCTGGTCTGTGTCTATCAAATTGATTGTTACAGAAGTTTGCTCATAGTTGTGAATGGGCCAGAACTTTCACTGGAATCATAATTGAAGGGCCAGTCATTGTCACAGTTTATATGGTGTTGACGTTTTTATGCAGAAAATGAAAAAAAGTTTTGTGTCTTTCTTTAAAAAGGAACTAAAGTATGTGAAAATGTTTGTACTTTACATTTGATAGAGTTAGCATTTGAATGAAACTTGTACTCTTCCCTCCACTCCAATTTAATTCAGTTTGTAATCTAAGATACGAGGAAGGAAAGTAGAAAGAGGTGTCTGAAGATGGAGCAGACTGCAAACATTTTGTATCAGTGTTCTTTCACGTTAGCATCTTCTAGAATTGATGAGTCTGACGCCACTCTCTGTGATATGAATCGGACTACATCTTCCAAAGAAAGCTTGACAGGACTTGTTAAACAGACAATAGAAAATGTTCTTGGTTTTGAAGGAACATAAGGAAACGAATTTGTCATGAATGTGGTGGCAGACTGCATTGATCTTAAACAAACCTACTTCATTAATCCGACAGAATTTAGTGATTACCCTTTATCTGTAATCAGACTTTGCCATCTGCAAGACTGCACAGCAAACAGCTGCCCAAGTCTCTGTGGCTTTTCCCACTGCTATTTCTTGTACCCTTTGCACAAAGTGTATTGTTACAATACTGGGAAAATTCCATGACCCCTGAAGTTCGGGCAGTTGTCTGATAGCTATTTGTCAGTGTAATAGGTGATAGCAAGCTTGATGTACATAGATTTAGAAAGGCCAGCATGAATTAGCTGCTGTGTGTGTTTGGGCCTAAGGGTTAAGACCATGTAGAATGAGGGATAAAGCCAAATGAGCTGACATTAAGACCTGAAAAGACAAAATGTGTCTTAGGCTGAGAATCTGTGGTAAGAAGATGAGCCAGGCAATGCACTGTAGGAGAGGAAATCAAATACTGGAGATAGGTCAGACTGTATGTAGATAATGTGGCCTGAGGCAAGGGTGTGAGTCAGGAAAGAAGGATTTCATGCCTGCTGTATTGCCTCCAGGATGTAGGTCAGGAAGAGCAGGAACAAGTACACGTCATCTGGTTGGGAAGAGAAAGAAGAGTGACATGGCAGGAAGCACAGATCAAGGCTGAGATGTCAGGAAGAAGGAGAAGGATTTTGGAGGACAGCTGTAAGTCTAGGGACACGTGGGACCATCTGGGGCTGTCTACAATGATTGTCCCTGCAAATTGACAGAAGGGAACGATCACTGAGGTCAGTCTCCTGGACCTGTCACCCTCCGGCCAGGCCTAGTTGCAGCCAGATGGGTCACACCAAGGGTAGTGGGTGAAAGACTTAGGGAGGATCCTTGACAACATTAATTTAACAAAAACTTCCTTTAATCCCACATATTTAATACATTATAGGCACAAAGATTTAAGTTCTGCCAGCATAGCTTGTCTTGTCCTTAGTCCTCTTTCTGGGTTCAGTAAGGTGTATTACTGCAAGATAGACACATAATCGAACCAGGCAGTAGATTGAAGTTAACCAGTGTAAGTAATCTAGGTAAAAAAATTTAATATATTTTCATCTGTTAAATTCTGCCTTTTTTATATAACAGGTATCATACTCAAGGTACATATTTGTATGGATCTGATTATCCTAACCTGTGTACAGGGCTACGCCATTAAGAAACAGAACTGAGTGTCAGATGATTTTATATAGATTTTGGTTCCAGTAATACTGTGTGACAGTTTTGGTACTGATGATCTTTCAACCTGTGTATCTGAGTCTCAGCTTACAGCAATATTTTTGTTGGGAGTCTGTAGCTGTTATTTTTACCACAAGAAAAAGAACAGTTTAAATACATAGAATGAGTCTGTGTTGTTAGAGGTTTATTGTGAGGAAGGTAATAAAGGACATGCTAATATCTTGATGAAGGCCGAGAGAGCAAGAAGTTTGTGCAAAATGATGTTAGTTTTAAAATCAAATTTATTATTTTTTTATGATGATAGCTCTTCTGAAAAAAAAGGAATGGGATTCTGAGTGCAGATAGTTAATCCCTGAACTGCTTATTATTGTTTATTATTTCAAAGGTCTGAACATTTGTTTGAATGGACCTTGTAAAAGTAGTGTCCATGGGAACTTTTAAAGTGTAGAATGGAACTTTTTCAGTATGTTTATGTTAGCATGTCAATCATGAGTGAAAAACCCCAAGGACTCAAGCATCAACATGACTCAAAAGTCATCTCTTGAAGTTTTGGTTTTAGGAAGCAAACTAGGAGAGAAAATCAAGTTTTGTGGGATAACGCTGTTTTATTTCTCTCCAGACACATTTTTTTTGTTGTTAAATTCTGAGAAATACAGTACAGTTTACTTAGCAGAATCAAAGACATTCAGATTTTTTCTTTGGGTTTTCAGATACTTACTTTTATAACTAGTGCAAAACACTTTAGTATTGACCCTATAATGATGAGAAACGTTTAATTTGATGGTTTATTTTGTATATTTGTAGTGAGATAGCATTAATAAAATTGATATTTATAAATAAAATTAATTTTAAAGTTTTCTATTGCATCTCCGTGGGCATCCTTACATTATCATATTTAACGTGATTTTTTTTAAAAGCTAAGTGTCCTAGTTTCCAGCTGGAAGTTGGAAACAACACTGAGTTGTCATTCTTCCAATTAAGAAATAATATGCTTGTGTTGTCAATGAAAAAATAATGGTGTGTTGGCCAGGTCCCATGGTCATTCCTTCAGTAGAGATTTTTCAGACAAGACGTATATTCACCGTATAAACAAAGTGTCTCTGAGTGTACTGCTCGCATTCCAGTTCTGCACAGACCTCTCTCTCAGACTTCCTGGGGAAATGGAGAAAGCTTTCTTGTGGCAGCATATTGGTTTTCAGTCTTGTGTACTCTAGCAAATTTCATAACTAACTTTTCAGTGATGTAGTCCTGCTGCTTGTAAAAGTGATATAAACTGTGTGTAGACAAGGGTAAGGTTAGAATGAAGAAAAGAAGTGATAAAAATGCCAGAGCCAGGTAGTGACTGTGGGATGAAGGCAGGGGTTTGGTGTCTACTTACTTTCTGAACATAGGTGCAATCTGAGGGCTATGCTGTCTTTTTAATTCCCCCTATTGGTAATTTCTTCATGGTTAATCACATATCTGGAAGCCTCATGGAGGTTTTCCTTTACTTTGCCTCTCAAAGAAACTTTTTTGGATGGTTGCCTAAATCATAGCCCTTTGTCCCATTAAAGCTAATTCTGTTGCCTTTTACTCGAGTCGTTAGTGCAGAGAGCATAATAGCTGTAAAGGCAGGGCATTTGCTAATAAAGAAACCCACATTGTGTTTTTTGTAATGCTTCAGATGAAGTTTCCTAAAACAAAAGTAATTCCGTTTATTACTTTTGGCCTGTTTAAACAACACTGATATAAATATAACTTGTACAAAATCCTGAGTGTAGGGTAACTTATTTCTTAATATATTAAAAGACAAAAATCCAGCAGAATTAAAATCACTCTTGTTTATAACTCTGCTGTCAAAATCAAATGCTTTTAGTCTTAGCAGGATGTATGCTCATCCTTAATTTCTAAACTTCCTTGCATTTGAATCCTAGTGTTTCAGCTTTTATCTGGGGAGGTGGGAAGCCTGACCTTTCAGTGAGCCAGCCAAATGCATGTCTTCTTCATGGCTTACACAAGGCATGTCAGTTATGCATTTTGCCACAGTTTGTAGCTTTAAACTGAGCAGCTGTTGCCTGACTGTTAGTTTGGACAAGTGCAGCGTGCAGACTTTCTGTGGTACTGGAAGTACCTGCTCTTCTGGCATTTTAGGAGGATTCAATGGAAGGCGCATTTGCTGGTAAGATTTGCCCTTCTGTGGCCGTAGTACACAGTTCTCATTATACGCAGGGAGTTAAATCAAAGGGGTACTTTTATTTCCAGAGAAGTAAATTGGGTGACAGTTTTCTAATCTAATGTTAGCTCTATAATGGCTGCATTTAATAATAGTGCTTTAAGGACACAAAACTGTTTTTAGGTGGAAAAAGAAGTAAGGATTTGATATAAGCAATATGAAATAATGTTGTAGCTGTGTGTTTTGTATTTCAGCTTGTTTGAAATGGAATGCAGTGTTTCAAGTAATTTAGGCAAAATGCTTTGCATTTATTCGGTTCACATTGCAACTATTTCAATATTAAATTATGTTATGGGATATTCCTTTGTTTCTTATTCTACAAAAAAGAAGTGTCTGTTACTAAATTGCTGGACAAAATATGAATTTCAGTACTTTTTAATGTACTAGAACAAAGTACAAGTATTTTTTCCTAAACTGTATAAATTACTCAAACGTTACAAGTTAGTAATATGTTTTTGAATGAAAATGCACTGCTGCTTTTTTCTTTAGTGAGCTTTTCTTCCTGGATCTTCAGTATACAAGTTTATAACTTGAAACCAGTTTCTGTTTTGTGGTTGCTTAAGGGAGTTTACTTTTTTCCCCTTTCTGAATGATATGAATGCACAGCAGCATGTGAACGCAATGCTTTGCTACTAACTGGTCATAAAGAGACACCTCTATTCGCATGTTTTTTTAAAGTGGCATCTGTGACTTTAATGAAGATTCGTATTATTTTACTCTGTGAAAGGAATGTCTTTTTTGTGCTAACCCTCCCATTTCCCTAATCTGGCTGTTAGCTAAAGACTATGACAAACATTCACCATTGAAAGTGATGGTACCCCATTGCAACAGGAAGGTTGTCTTGGTTGTCAACATCATTATTTTCACCTCATTGATTTAGGCAGCACAGAAAAAAAATGCCCTGATATCAAGTGTATCTGTATTAATTGCAAAACAATGGTGTTTTTGATGTGTTTATTCAGTCAGTGATAGCAAATCTGAGGTACCTAGAAGTATTACTAGAAAGGCAATAAAAATTATTTTAGTTAATTTCAGCCCAGACCCTGCCTTTTGGCTGTTTTGTAATGTTTTTAGCTTTGATTTGAGGCAGAATGGTGTAAGCATTTTTCTGAAAATTAAGCTGATATGGAGGTTTTCTTAGGGCATTATTGGTTTAGTTTTAATTCAGGGGCTTCATATTGACATAGTTTTCGAATGTTTAAGTATTTGCTTTTGAAATACTAGTTATGTATATAAAAGCATTGCTACATATTTTAGTAATCTGAAATGAGTAATTTTCCAGGAAGATTTATCAAGCACATATTGAAAATGTTTCAAAGCAACAACAGAAGAACTAGGATACAATTTGATGCTAAAAGTACCTTTAATTTTTCCTTGAGCTTAATTTTAAGGGCTTTGCACAATTGTACAGTAATTACATATTTTTGTCTACGTTTCCCACGGACTTAGTGCGACAGATTTCATGCACATTTTCAGCTTTCTTTGTAAAGTTTTGAGATCTTCTAGAAAAGGGATCAATCTGATGCTGTTGCATTAGGTCTCCTCTCCTCACCCCCATCCACCAGCAGCAGTGGTGTCTTCTGAGAGCATCTTTCTTTGAGATGGGAAATAGAATTCTCAATCTGGAAAAGCTATTGCTTCAAGTGCCTTTTACTATGTTACTGTTAGCTTTAGACAAGGTTTGATCTGGAGTTGACCTGTATTTACTTATTCAAAATTAAATTATAAAGCTCTGCAGAGAAATAGAGCAAAATGGGCCTGTGCAGGGCCAGGATTTGGACTGGGTGATCTTTGTGGTCCTTTCCAACTCCGCATGTTCTGTGATTCTGTGAAAAAGTCCTTTAACATGGACATTGCCTTTTAAAAGCAGAGTAGTTACTGAAGTATCGTAAATGTGCATAATTTTTTCTAAAAATTCTTATATGCTTTTTTCAAATAGATTTCTCTTCTTAGGAGTTTCTAGAAGTTTCGAATTGAAATTTGGAAGAATTCAGATTTGAAACATCGTTAATCTTTGAGACTTAATTCTAAAAATAGCTATACCTAAAAAGAATGCTTTTGCCATATTTGCTGAGAAGAGGTAGTTCTGGTTTTGTGTTGCTGTGCTTGGCTGATAAAGTGAATTAACATTTTAGGAACTTATTTGTGGTATCATGCTTTAAAAGCACCATGAGGTAGTTTTCTTGTTATTTAAGTTAAAGTGTTTTCAACTTGAAAAAAAAAAAAGAACCTTTAAAATAGAATATTATTCTAGGCTTTAGGTCTTCATAATGTGCAGTTCTGTAATTGCCATGAAGTAGAAGGAATCAAATTAAATCATACAGTTCATGTCTACCTCATAGCTACAGGATTGTGAATAGAAAACCTCCTAACAGCTACTAGCAAACCTTTTAAATATGCATTGAACACAAAAAAAAGAAAGAAGAGGTGCTACTTCAGGTACTGGTTGTCTTGAAGATGGTGGTAGGATTTGCATACAAGTTCAGTGTTTGGGAGAAAAATCTTCCATAACCATATATAGAATGAATTGCTCTTAGACATCAAGGAAAAACAAAAATATATTTAGAATTCTTGTTTGCAAAGATAGAACTAGAACTGTGTCAGTAACTAGGATTTCTGTTTGCTTCCAAACCCCCCAAATATTATATATCCTTTTGTTCAAAAGAAATGGACAGATCCTTCAAAAACCGAAACTTTTTTTGAACATCAGATGTTGGAAAATATTTCAGAAAGCTTGAGAGGGAAAAAAAGGGCTTCGTGATTGCATGGGTGATGGTACATCAAATTTGAAAACAGGTGGGCAGTAACAGCATGTTGTTTGGGAGAGTAAGAAAGCTGATAGAATTGTAAAGTGAAATGTCAGTGGAGAGCTTTAGATGGTCTGACATCCTTCTAAGTTGTCTCAGTTCTAAGCTCAGTAGCTAAAAGTCAGCTGTGTTAGTGTACAGCCTTCAGAAGAAGCCTGAGAACTATCATCCACATGCACAGCTTTTCCCAGTAGTCACTGACACTCCAAGACAGAGAAGGGTGGCACTTCTAGTTTGAGTTGTCATCAAGGACCAACCATTTGTTCTTGTTACGCATTTTTTCTGCTGGATTTAATTATTGAAAATCTGATGCATTTCCCCTGTTTGGAGGTGCTTACATATCTACTACAGTCAAATGTCCTCTCAATTTCACTTTGTTGAACTGAAGTTATGCATTTCTGACCTAAATATCTTCTGGGTCTCACTATTCAAGCCTGGAATAATTTTATAGCTCTCTTTTCATACTCTGTGGTTTGTCTGTGTCTTTAAAAATACAGAAAATACAACTGTGTGTTATGGGTGTTATCCATGATCTATGCAGGAGGGCCTGTTTTTGCCACCACCACCTCTTAAAAGCTCATAGAAAACATTTAGTTTTAGGGTCCCATCTTATTTCTTCAGAGCTGTTAATTTTAGGAAAGCAAGACTCCTTTTCATACACAGGATTTGCAATTCTTGTGTCTAGAATACTTCCTATTTCCAATAGATCTATAACATGTACATTAACTTGACTATTTCTTGCTTTTCTATTAAAGTCAGGTTTGTAAATTAAAATGCTAAACTGCTGTGTAACAGTCCTGGAATAATTTGGGTTGGAAGGGACTGTGCTGGTCTTAAAGACAAATTGCTTTATTTTCCCAGTTGTTTTATTTTCTTACTATATAAACAATATTGTTGACAAGGTTGGCCCTAACTCCATTTAAAACCTTAACTGCAGTACAGGTAGCAGTAGCACCACAAGGAAGGAAGAGAAGAGTTAATTTTTCCTATGTACTTTGGGAGAAGGAATTAACTGCCTTTGAAATCTTCAGGTTAAGGGAGATTTCTAAAAATCTGACAAAGGTACTAGATTTGAGTTGGTTTTCAGATGGTAAAATCACTAGCTTTGAAGGTTTTCATGGTAGGAAAGGACTTCAAACACCCTTTCTAGTATAATCTGCTGAAGCTTAATGACAAAGACACAATTCATTAAGGAGTCTTGTGACTGTTTAGAACAGCTTTTATGTAGCAAGTGTATTAATCCTGTGAAAGCCAAATGTGATACATACTTCCATTTTTTTTACAAGATAGCTAGTTCCAGCAGTATAATACAGTGATATAATACAATATAATACACAAATTTGTATAAACGTATTTTTTCTAATTTACCTTATGATGCCCAAATGATATAAACAAAACCAATTATCGAAAATAGTTGCTTATAGCAGGGTTTAGTCTAAGCAGAACTATAGCAATTAACTAGTGAAGTTTTAAAAAAGCTTGCAAGGATAAATAAGTACTTAGAACATTTATATTTGAGGTTGGAAGGAGTAAGTAATATTGAGGCAAGTCATAGATGTTGAGATTGTTTAGATCTCTATTATGAAGTTAAGGTTGATTTAATACTTTGTGTAGTCTATTGTTTTACTTCTTTTGGCTTCCAGACATGCGCCTGCCCTGTTCTCTGCTGTCTGCCGTATTTCACTAATCCCCCTCTGGCTTAAACTCCTGCGTCGTGGAACAGATTTCAGTTCTAAGGCTAAATCACACCGAGTCCTCCACTCCTTAATTTAAAAACATATGAAAGAAAGAATCAAAATCTTTTCAGCTTTGACTTTTTGGCAGTTCTTGTTATTGTGATGAGTTCCTTTCATTAAGCTACATAATATTTTTGCTGTCTCAGTACTGAGGATTCTTTCTTGGACTTCAGAGTTTTATTAAGCATATCAGTATTTCCACTGGTGGCTCACCTGGCCATGTCTGTACTGCACGGCAGTCATGGCTTTTCTGGTGGTGAGGTAGCCCACGATGTAACTGGTCCTTCAGTCCTTGGTACAGCCACTGAGTTTTGTGACTGTGCATTTGATGTGTTCTGTATGTCAGTGGGAGGACTTTGATCATATTGACCCAGGTTTTGCTGCATGTTTCTCTTTACCCCTTTAAAATGCCTCTCAGCATCCTTTGAGTTGTGCTTCTGGCACAGCCTTTGTGATTCCAGAAACCTTGCTAAGAATAGCTGGCTAGTAGCAATACTTTCTTGAAAGAAAAACTGGCATGATATAATACTTATATAACATCAAGAACATGACTTACTATGATGGGAAGTTGTAAATTCATGTTAATCCCTATAAAAATAGGATATGGATTTCCCTTAGCTTCCCATCAGCTTCATCATTAAAAAAATCAGCTTGTTAAGGATGCCTGCTGTTACAACCCTTTTGAAAATTTTCTGGTAATTGACTTAATTAGATGTTTTCATTGAAAGATATCTTTTAAAATTACCTTTTAAAATTTGGAAATTGCACTCTAGAGTAAGGAATAGCTTCTTTCATTTAATTCTGTAAACTCATTACAGAATCCTTTTCTTTACTCCGTAAATTTAGCAATGGTAATTGGACTTTGCCAAACAGGTATTGTACTACACTGGAAACTTGCATTCAAATTGCAAATTAGGAAAAATTGTGAGACTAGGGGTAACTAAGAGGATTGCTGCTATTCTAGGTAGAGAAATTGGTTTTACTTTTCCTGAATTACAAGAGGAAGTAGTTTACAGAAAAAAAGAGCTGAATTACTTCCCGTCTGAAAAAAAACCCTGTATGGTAATAATTTTATTTTATTCCTCTGTGGTTACAGACTTTCCTCTTTTCAGACTGGTTTCCTGAGTTGTATTTTAACCATTCAGGAAAAATGCTAATTTGACATTTTGTACATTTACAGTACATATTCACCAATAAGCTTGAGAAAAGACGGTGTCTGGGGGAAGAGAAAAAGAACATAAACTAATCCACCCTAATATAAGCAATAAACATATATTATGAAAGCCATCTATGTTTTGCCTGCATGTATCCCTTTGCATGTTGTGCACTGTAGTTTTTATCGTGAAGTGCTCTCCATGTGAATTTGGCTACCTGCATTTGCAGACTCCTAGAGAGGTTCCCCCAGCTTTCATCTGATGTGCGTCTCCAGCTGCTTGTTTCTTTGATATTGCAGAATCTATGTGGAAGAAACATCTTATGTTACTCTGATTTTTTTTTTCCTTCTTTTAAAGTATCTGTTAAGTAATGTACTTTATGTCCTGCGAGCACTCAACCCATGATACTTTGCCCATAATACTGTATTTCTCAGAAATGGCTGTTAGTACTAGCTTTGGAGATAGTCCACTTTTAATTCCAACCACAAGAGAAAAAAAGTAAATAATATATAGAAAACAGCAGTCCAAAATAGTTCAGATGGAAGGGACCTACAGATCATCTAGTCCAACTGCAATATCTAGCCTTAATTCTTCAAATTTAAACTTGAGCGGTTGTGCTTGCTTTTATCTAAGAATACACATAAGGATTGCAGTAAGGGCATCGGCTGTGATTCTACCTCTCTGTTTCCATGCAGTGTAAACAGGACACAGACCAAACAATATTTTGTATTGCAGTAATCTAAGGAGGAGTAGCACAGCTCTGGCTGTGTTGGGGTAGAGTGGAGGTAGCTGACCACTGTGACAGTGCTCTGCAGGACATGTGAAAAGAGCCATGGATTTGCTGCACAGCATTCCCAGTGGCTGCAGGTTACTGACTGGATCATCATCAGTTAATGACATATTCATTTTCACATCTTAAACATCTCCCTCTATATTGACCAGTTTCAGTGAATACTTTTTTAGTATGTCTTAAAATACTTCTAAGCCATTTCTTTAATAATGAAGTGCGCGTTGAATGGTTGTGAATTATGAGTATTAGCTTTGCCCTTCACCCTGTTATGTAATCCATCAATTTATTTCCAGTTCATGATTTTTCTCCATTTTTGGCATCTTTTTCAATTAGTTGGTTCACTCATTTGTTCTTGTGTGAGAGAATCTTTTCATATTTTCCTCTACATTGTGAATTTTGAACTAGGAGGTAGAATTACTCCAGTATTTCTTTGTAGCAGCGTAGAATTTACTGCTCTCATTAACTCTTTGTTAAGTATCTTTATAAGTGATGGTACTGTCTCTAACAGCACTTTGAAAGCCCATATTGTTCTTATTAGGTTCTTGCTGCTGTACACTGCTGACACAGATAATATAAAAATATTATCACAGTAGTTTTGTGGTGTTCCATGACAGCTTTTTGACGGATGCCTTAGTAAATCATGCTTTTTTCTCTGATGTGTCTTAGGGCATTTCTGTGTGTATGTTTTCATTTAAATACAGGTGTATTTCCTGGATTTTGTTTTTGTTAGAAATCTGAAATCTTGGAAATCAAACTAAATTATAGCTGCTACAATAAATCTGTTCACAAAATGCTCTCATCATCAGGGAATATTCAGGGCACACAGTAGAGTCAGTAACTGAATCCTCACCAAAACTAAGTGGCGAAGCTGTAGATTCTGTAGGTGCTTCAGTTACATAGAGGTTGAATTTATATTATTCAAAGTATAATATAAAATAAGTGAAAAAGGTTCCTTAGCAGATCATACAAAGGTATTTTGTACACAAGTGCACAATCAAGACTATCTGCTGTTAGTGGTTCTATTCTCTATTCATTTTCTGTGAAATAATTATGTAGAGGACAGGTCTCAAACAAACTAGTGTTAGAAACAGATTCTGTTTAGGTAACTGCTGAAAGCAGGCCAGAATGATGAAAACTCTGAACCGATCAAACATTTTTCAAGTGTATTCGGTTCCTTTAAAATTCTTTCACTGCTAAGCTTTGGGGCTTAAATCGAGAACATCTAATCAAGTGTTGTTGTTTTTACTGGATGTGGCTTGGATTAATTTTGTTCCAATCATCAGTAAGAATAATAACCAAAACACCTTATGCAGCAGATTTGCCTGCCCTTTGGTCTATGTGGAAAATCTGGTAGTGTGTCTCATGCACCAGATTGTCTTTCCTATGAACATTCAAATGGCAAGTATAATGAGTTGTAAGTGTTGTACACTTACCAGATCTTACTTCATTCTCATGTTATTCTTTGACATAATTATACTTAATTTTAAGTTCTCAGATTGGCATCTAGTCTTCATCTTGTACCGCTAACACCAGTGGCAATTTTAGTGTTTGCTTCACTTGGTATGACACTGAAGCCATAGGAAATATTCTTACTGTTTTTACCTCAAAGGACTATATTTAATAATTGTTTTCCAAATTGAAAGAATTTTCATTTGAATAGTTATTTGAATTTATTATTAAATAGTTATTTGCATTCCTGTGCAGTATTTGGTAAAGTGAACCAGATGGGAGCAGCCCATTCCTCTTTCCCACCTATCCTTGAATGGTCACTGTCACATATAATCTGGTCTTCAGGATAAGACCAAAGTAAGGAAGATGATGTTTTTTACAAAATGTGTTTCTGAGGATCTTAAAGCCAAAAATGCAGTTTGAATTTGTGTTTGTGGTAATTTTTAAAAGTTGTGCAGCCAAGATGCAGGCTTCAACAGATCATTAATTAAATGCAGGGATTGCCGATGTCAAAGTCCAGTGCACTCAGGCTAGAAAGGAATGCCTCAAGGCTGAGGCTCTGAAACACTGAAAATGCCTGTTGTTGCAGTTTTACAGTTATTAACATTATGAATGCTATGTTTTGCTGCAGCTACAGTTTGTATCGTCTTTGAAAATTAAAAAGTTCCTAAAACAACAACAAAAAGGAAAATATAAAAAATCATTGTCATAATCCCCTGCTTTAATGGGTACCTAATTTTATATACGTGTTATTTTTAACATCCTTCTTTTCCATAGGTGTGTGTATATATATTCTCAAATTAGACTTTTGTTTGCATTTTCTCCCATTCTCACTGATTTATGAAAGAGTTCTTTCATTCTTAAAATTGAAAAGCTTCTGCTTTACATAAATGGAAAAAATGGGAATAAGATAAATTTTAACTGTCTTGATCAAAATACTCAAATATTGGAATCCAACCTGAGATTCTTGCACTCTCTCTAACCACTGGATATTTCTCCATTACAGCAGTAACTCGAAGTTGTATGCATTTTATTTTAATTTTGTTCTGTCAATGAACAGCAGCTCCTGCTTTGATTTTGGATGTGCTTTGTATCAGTTTTGGGGGGTGAGGTTAAAGCTTGAGTTCTACTTTAATTCAAGCAGCAGCTAGTTCATTTTGCAGTGACAATTGTACAGTTCTTCTTCTACAACACTCCTTTCTTCTAAAGTAAACTCAAAAATCCTCCCTTTTGATCATTTAGTTCTTATGGGCTGGAATTTATCTGGTAACTTACATGTACTTTTATTTAGCATTTGAACTTAACATGCCATATGCTATGCTGTATTTATATCCAGGACCTTAAAAGTTCTTGAATACAGATGCTGCACAGGGAACCCTCCTGCTGGTGTGTCACTCAAGTCAAAATCCTGTTAGTGTACCACTGTGACAGCCTTTAGGAGAAAGATTTATGAAATGTATGTGAAAGTGGAATATTTCCGAAATCATTCAGGAGTTTTGCAGAGGAGGGGATTCGTTAGGTGGGATTTCATTGCAGGAAAATAATGAAAAACCCGAAAACATTTAAACAGCAAGTGTAGTGGTGTCATATGAACCTCTTTTCAGCCTTTTCACATGTGTTACACTGTGATACAAAGGTGTGGGTTTAAAAGATCAGTCATTATTGCCCGGAATCCCTTCACCCAGCCTTCCTCGTGATAGTTGCCTCTGAAGCAATGAAATCTTGTGTCTGGTCTTGCACAGTGCGTGCTGCAGCATGCCACAGCAAGACAGATGGCATGTTGGTATCAAACAGCCTTTGAGAGCTAATTTTCAACCAGCCAACCAGACATTCACAGTCTATCTACCACATTATAATTAAACCTTCTTCTGGCAGGTGTTCTGAAATCAGGATATAGTTTCATGAGTTACAGCAGTAGGTGAAGGTCCCCTAAAATAGCAGGTTGCAGGTGGCCCATTGCCATACATGTAGTCTGGAAGCAATAAAGCTGCTTTCTGACTAAACATGTAGATGGTGGATCTCTTCAGACTTCTGGCAGTACACACTGCTGATTCATGTCTCCATAATATCTATAAGTATGTTTATGTTCAGCCAAACCCTGTGTAACATGGGGTGCCCTTTGTAGCTGAGGTATCCATTTGCTGCCCTGGTAGCCTCAGGGTCATTTGTTACAGCACTGCCTTCAAATCCTATTAGTTCAGGTGCAGAAGAAATGTTTACTGGCTGGGATTAACCCAAAAACACGCTGATTCTTATGCAGATATTCTGGACCCATTGCTAGTTACACTTTTCTGCATGAGAATGCAGTCTCAGCTCTTTGCTAAGTGCCCTGAAAATGGAAAGGAATTGGAAAGTCAGCATCAAATTGGATAAATTTTGTCCTGAGATCTGCTGACTCTGCGAAGTCAAAATTACTGTTACACTGCTACTAGTTGCATCTTTCTTCTTGTGAGTTTACAGCCATAAGAAAACCCAGTGGATCTATTTATTATGGACAGGTCTGTGATCGGTTTTATCAGCTGTAGCCAGTACCAGCCAGCCTGCCTACAGAGAGGAGATGGTTGGTTAAATGTGTTGACAGTATATGGTAATTCAGAGACAAGCAGCCAAGTTCTCTTGTACGCTGCAAAATATTTCCATGAATGACTCAGGCTAGTGGAGTGGTAAAAGCCCTTGGATACACTTCCAGAAATCTGAGCAACAGTGTGGATGTAATTACACAAGGCAGTGTAGCTGTACACTTGGGATGATGGGAGGCAGGCGTGGCAGTTCAGGTGTGGTGAAATCACGGTGATGCTTTGAATTCCTTTCATGTATTATGTCAGTGCTCATATTTCACAGAGATTTCACAGGGTATTCTGAGTTGGAAGGGACCCGCAAGGATCTTTGAGTCCAGCTTTTAAGTGAATGGCCCATACAGGGGTGGAACACACGACCTTGGTGTTATTATCACCATGCTCCAGCCAACTGAGCTAATATCAGTATATATAGCTTACAACCAGGATCTTCTAATCCAGCCATAAACAAGAGTTTAAATCGGTTTTCAAGCTCATACTTATGGGTAGAAACTTCTGAAAAATGTAAGGACTACTATGTAATTGTTAATTTAAAGTTAATATATTAATAAATACTTCATGCTGATCATCTTTCAATCAGCTTTGCAATCTGAATGAATGTTTTGTTGTCCATGGGTTTTACCCTGTGAAGAAGTTTACCCAACTTTTGTGGTTAAAGAAAAAAAATTCTTTCCCATGCATGTGCATCTCAACTGTCCTAATAATGATGTCACTTTTTTAGACAACTTAAATTTGTTTAAGTCAGAAATTATATAGGCAGGTTATATCTCTAACTATACAGTATTTTCGGGTTTTTTTTCTGGGATTTCATATGATTGATGCTATAATTGCAAAAATAAAAAAGTGTGTTCAGAGTCTGGTTTTCAAAATGGAACTCTTTGCCAGTCCCTAAAGCAAGAAGTGATTTTAGGAGTAAATGGCTGTTGGTACGATCACTCCATATCCTTCTTTTTGTTGAATTCCACTATGCAGTCAGTTCACGAGTCAGGATTTTGTGGTATATAATGTAATTTAATTCAGTTATACTTCAACGTGCTAGTTGCCTTTTTAAAAAATCCTCTCCAGAGGTTTCATAAATCTGTTCAACAATAAAATCTCGGCCTCAGTAGAAGTATCTGTGTGTTACAGTTTCAGGGTGTTCCATTTCCAGCAAAATTCTTTTCTACAGGTGATTTCTATATTTTCTCTTTTCTCTTTGTACTGTAGAAACGATGGCTTTTTTTCACCTGGCCTAATGTGGTAACTTGCTGCTGCTCCCCAATAGAAGATCACCTTCTCCAGTGTCTTGCTATTACTGTGATTGTATTAACCTCGAAACAGGCATTCTTGGACTTGCCATGAAGTTTGCTGTTTCTATTCCAAACCTGAAAAAGATCCTGTACCCTCAGAGTGTATCAGTAATCTTACTTCATCTAATAAAAAAATAATTTTTCCTACAGACCCTAGCTCATCTTCTTTTCTTCAAGTCATCTCTAAGTCTTCTGCTTACTGATGCTTAGGTCATGATGAACTCCAGTTTTATTTAGTGCAAGTACCCTGTAGATCAGAGCTCCCCTGCGGATGGTAATTTCCAATGCATGCTGGTAGACAGTTTTAAGAGGCAGCCCATATTGCTAGATTTAGGTATATGGAGAGAGAGTGTGTGTGTCTTCCTATTCTTTGATTACTTGACTCATAAGCAAATATGAAGAAGAAATGGATCTATTGATTTCAGTGGTTTCTACAGTGAAATTAAACTTGAACTTGGTCCTATTCTGTGCCAAGCTTCCCACTAAGTTAAATATCAGGTTCTTTAATACTGGAGTAAGTTGTTTGCAGTCAAAATTGATAACAGTGATTTCATGTTCATTAAGGGAGAGAGAGATATTTTTAATTAGATAGAAGAGAAACAGGAAATTAACAAAAGCTTGTTGGTTTGGTTATTATGGTACCGAGATATGTTGCATCCAAGGGACAGCAAAACAATGCTATCCCAGTTATGCTGATCTGTGTTGGAAGCTGGTGTTCAATTAAACTGCCATATATTGCATAGGGGTCTTCTGTTTGGGGAGCTTTTATTGTATTTTTCCTCTGTTCTAAACAGAACACTTCCACATTTTATATATTGACAGCTGTTTATCTGTGGCTACTTTAAGTTTTTTTTTCTGTGGTCTGTTTTTATTTTCTCACTGTACACATAATCCGTATGTTCTCCTAAAGCATATGAACAGTTTGGAGGATATCTGTAGCATAGCTTGTTAAAAACACTTCTATTATAATCCATTTATTGCACACATTTTAATACCAGCAGAGAAAAATAATCCTCTGAGATTTTTCTGTACTTTAGTTACATTAGTATAATGTCATGGAAGCAAAGTCTATTATCAAAAATCCAGCTAAGTTAAAAGATGTTATAATAGGTTGAATAATTACTTTTATTCTTACAGCTATTGAAATATGTCTTTTGCTTTAGAACACAGTTTGTCGTAATCACAAGATCCTCGACAGTAGCCTTCTAGAGAGTGAGCATGTTGTTAGTGATTGCAATTTTCACTTTACTGCTTTAAAACTATGTTTTGAATGTAGAGAGAGAATACTTTTTTTATCAAAGTAAGTGTAGAAAGAAAAGGATCTAGAAATAAAACTAAGAAAGAAATCCAGTTATTTAATCTTTCAGATCATCAAACTTCTTTGAAAGTAAATTTTCATGTTCTAGGCAGGCTTAATCTTTTGAGATTGCATTCTTTTAAAAAATGCAGTGACTTTTCCTGGATGAGCTCCCATATGCACAGTGCCTTCCTAAAAGTATCAAATATAAGAGTTGTAATTGAGTTGGGATGAAGTAATTCTGTACCACTGTCCTTACTTGGTCACAGTTCATGTGGAAAGAGATGTGATTTCATCAAAGTACAAATTACATGGTTGACCACAGTAATTTTAAGTAGGATTAGCACTTTGACTTTGGTGTGATTACTATCAGGGCTGTATTTATTTCCCTTCTGTCTTTGTATAGATTCCACTTAGACCCAATCCTGAATTTCTGCCTAGAGAAAATTGATGGCAGCAGTCCAACATTTATATCATATTGTGTATTAATAAAATATTTGTATGCACAATGAAATAAAATTTTATAAAGAAACTTCTTTTAATTTTAGCTTTGCAAGATGTGCAGTAAAGATTCAGACAATTTTACTTTTTTTTTTGTTAGGTTGTATCACTTGCCACACAACTACTGTGTTTGGTAGAACATACAAATATGGAAAAATTCTATGATTATAGATAATTAACACCAGCCTTTCTAGCAGTATTTTACATTGTTTTATTTATACAAGTTTCTTTGCTTTTTTCTTTAAAGTGAACTTCCCGGGTTTTCAAGTTACTGAATCAATCAACACTCTTGCTAATATAACAAACAAACATAACATGGTTCGATAGAAAAAAACACTAGAACAAACCCCAGTTTCTTAAGACTGTCTTGAAACTTCTTTGCATACATGCACAAAAATGCACACAGTTTTTACATATTTCTGTACTTGAAATTCATTTTTTCAGTACAGCTTTTTGGAGCCTATACTTACACAAGATGTATGGAAATTCAGTTTTATAGTACTAAAGGCTGAATTAATTCTAAGTTACTCTGTTTATAGAAGAGCTCTTTTAAACCTTGTAGAAAATTAAAAAAAAAATAACAAAACTACGTTGTTCTTCAGACAGGGTGTTTTATTATTTATGATGTGCCTAGTCTGAGTAATATCCTGAAGCTGGCACTCTGAATTTTTCCCCCATTCTTAAAAAGATTATTCTTTTGTTAGAGAAGAAGAGACCTTTTTGTTCCCATGGGCATCAGCAATGATTAAGTCTGTCCACGAGTCCTTTGTTAAAGCTAGGCAGAGGTTATCTTGTTTTGATTAATAAAAGCAATACTTGCTATGTTAAAGATTATCTGCTTCAGCTGTTTATCAGCAGGATAAGCAAAGCTATCAATTTCGGCTTTAGGCAACTCGCAAGTGGATAGTCTGGGTCCTCATTTTATGTAGTACTTTCAGCATTAACTTGATGTGGTAGAACACAAAAAGCAGTATCATTTACTGCAGCAGCAGCTAATTTTAGTGAGGACTGTATCTTGCCTTAACTGTAAAAAAAACCTACTGTGGTTTTGGTCTGAAAGCAGTTCCATTCTGAAAATTACTCGAAGGACCTGGCCATTCTTTGAAGTGCAGAAAGATACTATCTGTTTCCTGAAGAACATGAACTGACAACACAAAGCTGGAGGACTTGTGTATGAGACTGGATAAGGAGTTTTATAGCAGAAACAGATCGATTCCTGGAGTGAAAAATGGTGAAGTCTGAAACGTGCACACACAAAAAGACAAAAAGATCCGGGAAAAAACTAGTTTAATACAGGCAAAGAGACAGAAGAAGGAATAGACTTTAATGCAGAGTGTAAATCATGGAAGGTGGTGAAGTTGAGAATAAGGATCCTGGATTTTCTGTGATAAAACACAGAAGACTGGAATGAGGAAAGATAAAATATCTGAATCTGGAGAGGTAAATTATGCCAGCAACAAAGACTTGCAAAGATGTGAATTATGGAAGAATTGAATATTTATAGGTGTAGAAAAAGTCAACAGAAATAAGTTATTCTACTTACTTAAATAAGTTATCTCTACTTCTCCAGTATTTATATCCATACTTTAGCCATGAGCTGTGTGCCTTCAGATTTCTGTTTAGCCTGGGTTCCTCTCCATGGATATTAGCTGCATTTTTGCTGCAGCAGCCTGTTCCATGGACTCTCCCATTACAGAGAGAATTTACATAAAATTCTTCCAGTTTAATGAAGAATTAAGAAATGCTAGTTTGAAATTCAGTGTTTTGAATCAGTAAGTGTTTTATTTATTTTTGATCTTCTTCCAAATCCAGCAATAGCAGTGGCTGCTCTTGAATCATCTTGGCTTAGCTTCCATGAAAAGATTTTCTTTTTGACAGCCTAATTTTTCTGTTAAAGTGAAGCTGGGTTGTGAAGATTTCATTGTGAAAGATGATAGTTTCATTGAAGGTAGTTTCGTTAAAGACATGCAAAATCCCTGACTAGCTTTCTGGTGAATTTGATCAGTGGGCAGTCAGTCTAGTGAAATCAACTTCTAATGAGATATTTATTCCTGGTGGCTTCTGGCAGTATGGAGATACGCTTTAGAGCCAGCCTTAGCTGTGGTCACTTGGTGGTGTTGAGCCTTGTTCTTAGATAGGAGAGGTTGTACTAAGTGGAGCCTGAAGGGTGATTATACTTAGGCAAGGTAATGTGCAGAGGAGCATGATCAGTGCTCTAGCCAATAGCAAATTCGGTGTCAACCTTTGCCAGATTTTGAGGTCTTTGTGCATAGTGTAGTTGGTACTGTGATGGAGAAGGTGAATTATTAAGAATGCACCTTTAAACCTCACCAGCGAGCAGCGCGCTGGGGAACAGCTCATCTTCACTGATATGGTATCTCTCTTTTATCAGTCAGTAGGCACTCCTTATGGAGTTATATCTTCCTTTCCTGCCGTATTGGTAGCTATAAGGTGTTTACAACTATAGTTACCAAATAATGTTCGATTTCCAAAGCACCAGTGTTGCTGTGGCATTGCACTATCCATAGTACTTGCTGTCTGTCTCCCGTGGTACGTGATCACCTGTAGCCGAGCCATGATCTGAGCTGTCTGGGCGAACTTTACTTTCCTGACCTCAGTCCCTGTTCCAGAGACTGGATGTTTCTGACAGCTACAGCTTTTTACCAATTGGGATGTGTTAGTTGCCTTCTGAGAGTGCATCTTCTGGTGAAATTTTGTCTGAAAAGGATCAACTGTTTTTGCACTAAGACTAAACTAAAGCACGGTAAGTGAGGATGCTTGGGAGATTCATTTCAGAAGTCCATTTGTGATCTAAAATAAATGAACAACATAGACACAACCGATACACCCTCAGTTTCAATAGTGAGACACAGGGGAGGATGGTGCAGACTGCTTTCTCTGTCCTGAGTGGGAAGAGCTGTCAGGCATGCAGAGTCAGTGAGGCATTGTGACTTCTAGGGAGCAATGGGTGTTGGTGGTTGTTTGTGTCATGCCTTCTGTATCATTCTCTTACTGAGATAATGCTGGTTGTGACAGTGACAGTTCAGTCCTTATATGTAAAGCATGTGTAAATACATAATCCTTTTAATATAAAATGAACATTGTGTTTTGTACTGTTTTTACTTTGTCATAAGCATGTGTTCTATTGCAAAGTCAAGAATAGTGCATGTGAGCTTTTAGTGCTTTTTATTATGAAACCTCTCAGAATACTTCTGGGCAGATTGAAGCAGAAAACAGAATTGAAGTCTCACGTAGAATTGAAGCAAACACAACTGAAAGGGAGCCCAGAAGCCCAGTGCACTGCACCTGTTGCCCAAACCAGCAGAGACATTTCAGTGGTGTTCCTAACTGGCTTTTTCCCCCTCAATCTTTCCTGCAGGTGTTTCAGTGAGAGAGATGTCCCACTATCTACAGATACTGTACAGCACTTCTTCATTATCACCAGTGTTACATATGTTCCCCACTATATAACCAAGATACTGCGTGTTGCAAATTAGGCCCACTATTTTTTTTGCTTGCTAGTCTAGACAGAAACAATTCATCACTGTTCTTTGAGAAGCCTCTTCTGTATTTGAACATTTCTCAATCAGTTCTGTTAGCCCAAAGACTTTATTTAGGGCTACTGCAATTTATCATTTCACTTTCAGTAGAATGTATTAAGAAACGCCAATTTTCTGTCTTTTTAACTTCCCTCTGATTAATAATAGTTTGCACAAAGTGACTAAGAGTGGAAAACTCATATAGCATATTTTATGTTTATTATAAGGGACTGAATTTTAATCAGTCATTATGAACTTTGTCTTTTCTTTTGTAGAGAAAAGAAAGGGTATTTGCTACCTCTATGAAATAAGAGTTTATATATATATTAAAAAAATTAGGTAAAGGGTAGATCTAGGGTGTACCTCCATTATGTGTGGAAAAAATCTCTGAAGATATTTTATGAAGCAATGTAAAAAAATAAACTCCTTTTTCTGAGAATGAGGAAGAGAATATACGGCTGAGTGTTTATACATTTAAGCAATTCTTGAAAAATTGTTCAGAGAACCCATTCTAAACTTATCTAGTAAGAAGACTCACTCACTATTTTGGAATCATTGTGTTGATGTTTCATGCTTCCCACACGATCTTAGAAAGCTTGCCTTCTTCCTTCTTAGGAAAAGTTTTATTTTTCAAGAGATATCACTGCTGGGATATTGTAAAACTACCATGAATGTTTTGTATTAACGGATAAAACGTGCATATTCCCAAATATATGCATTTTCTGAGAGGAATGAAAAATGTTTGGTAGCCTTGGACGTTTGGTTTCACAATGCAGCGAGCTCAGATGCAATTTATCTTCTAGCAAGAGGATTAGGAAGAAAAATGCTGACCCACATGGGTTTTAAGTTATCATTATACATTATTTCTTGTGGCAGTAGGGTCTCAGTGCCCCAGTCAAGGACTCAAGCTGCTTTGCACCATGGCTGTTACAGGGAGGCAAAGCAGAGGCACACTCTGCCAGATGACCCTTTTCCTTGAGGCTGTGACAAGGCTGCAGGTGCCAGAAGCAGGTGTTTGGATGTTGCAGAAAGCAAGCGTGTTTTGGTGGGTGGCTTAACAATCTCTGAACTCTAGTTGCTCTCTATCTAGCCAACACCAGATATACAGACACATAGAAAAACCTCACGTAAAAGAATGTATTAGGTCATTTAAATAGAAAGAAAGTAGTTAGAATATAGTGTATTGCTGAGTAAATGAATGAACAGTTTAACAAAACCAAAATAACAAGTTGTCTTGCTTTTGCACAGCACGGTCCAAGAGTTAAAGGCAGAGCCCAATAAATTTTTTATTTGTTTTGTTTTAGAACGCCAAGCGTGTACATCTATGGCTGGCTCCAGCATCCTTCCCTCCAGCGTGGCCGGTATCAGCAAGGAGCTGATCGAGCTGCAGCACCTCATCCAGTTCCCAGAGGAGGTTGCCAGCATTCTGACCGAGCAGGAGCAGGAGCTCTACCGGAAAGCCTTACCCATCGACTACCTCTGCTTTCTAACCAGGGATTTGGGTAATGCTGAATGTCAAAGCAAGCTGCCATCTATTAAGGCTTCCATATCTGCTACTATTCTTTCTTCTCCCAATGGTGAACATAATGCTGTAGAAGATCTTGTGACAAGGTTTAATGAGGTAAAAAAAAACTTTTAAATTGCTTTTCATAAGGGTAATTACCTGATGTGTGGGTTAGTTATTTCCTTTATCTCTCAGAGCTGAATATAGGTGGAACAACAAATTTTTAAAATATAAGTTTAGATGACCAGGGATTTAGCTAAATAACTTGCACTGAATTTAATAGGAGCTATGTGACCAATTTGCTCAGTGAGTTTGGGAAACAGTGGCCTAACTTGTTCTTGCACATTGTAAAGTAAACATGAAGAAAAAAGTTACAGACTTCTAATTCTTTGTATTTATACTGACAGTATGGGGTGCGTTTCAGTCAGTTTATTATTTTGTTAGGTGCTGGAGTTCTATTTATTTGTTTTGGATTTTTGTAGACTAAGCATGATCCTAGGAGTCAGCACAGAAGTATTATAAACTAGAATTTTCTGTATTTTCTGTAATATAACTACACTAATCTGCACTATTTGTTTATTTAATCACTGTGTGTGTCTTGGGCATTGTTGTACAAAGAAGTGTCACTTGGCCTGACATTTTCACAAGCTAAATCTTGAGTTCTTTAGTAAGATTTTATTTTGTTTTTACTAAGGTGATCTTCTGACATGTTTCATAGAGAATTGATTAAGGATTGAGAAAATGGTGAAAAAAATCCACCCAAAACCCCAACCCAAACTAAAGTCAAAACACCTAATAAAAACTCTTGGTTTAGCTGCAGAAATATGGAGCAGTTGTTTTTCTTTTTTTTTTTTGGAGGAGTGATGAACTATGTGCAACGTTAGCAGTTAGCAGTTTCTAGAGTTGCAGAAGTAGAATAAAATGAAGATAAAGTTGACTTAGTGCTCTTTAGTTTGCTATCCACTGCATTCTTATGGTGTGTGAGATAAAACTTGTGCAGGTAGCAAAAACAACAGCATAACATTAAGCAAATATAGAAGAATGTGTAGTAACCCCCAGGGCACTTCCTGCATGCTGGGCAAAGAAGAATCAGTGAGTGAATATTTAGCATGTTTCAAAGTGTTCCTGGTTCTTGCAAGTTACTGAGATTTAGCAGCTGTAATAGGGTAAATATATTGGCTTCTTTACCTCATTCATAAAGGGAACATACATAAAAGTTGCAAGTGCAATATTCAGTCTTTAAACAGAGCCTAAAAATAGTTTAAATTAGCTGTAGTAGCAGTACTTAAGAAGATACTGTGGCTGGAGTGTCACTGGAGAGGACTGTGGATGCTGACCCAGCTGGGGCCCCCCTTCCCGTGGGGCTTCTCTTACAGGGGTCACCGTGCTGAGGCCAGGGGAGACAAGGTGCCCAGGCCAAGCTGTGCTACAGCCTGGTGAGGCACAGTGCCAGGGCAGCTTCTTGAGGACATGTTCCCATCAGCTGTGCAAATTAGACTGACCATTATTGTATTCTGAATTGAAGGGTCACAGGATAGAAAAGGAAATAGGTGCTGAAGAAGTCTTGTCAGAAATGATTGAGTCTGTTCCATACCAATTACGATTTTAGTGTTGAAGTTGCCTTTTGATAAAACAGCATTATCTTTTAGTCATAGAGGTTTGTGACTGCAGTTTTTGTAGTCTAGCATTACTTGTTTAGTAATGCTACAGGATAGTTTTAAAAATAATTTGAATTAATTCCTAAATATTCAGTGCACAGATTCTTTGGTATTTAGTGCAATAGATTATTTGAAGTATAATTTGGAATAATTTTTTAAAAACGTGGATGTTATGTGTTTAAATGGAGTTATTGTACAATATTTACTGCTTGTAATAAATCACTGTTTTGCTATATGCTTTATCTTATGATGGAGTGTATCAGTTGCCATAGCCAATCACGAGCGTGAACTCTCAAAATATCTTTGTTTATAAATGGAAAGAAAATTCTTGTACAAAGAGTCATGATTTTGTTGGCAAAACTCAGTGAGCACTTGCTGATTTTTTTGGCATTGCCTATAGAAATACTGAAGTGTATTTATAATGTGGGAGCCAAAATTACTTTTAGGATGACAGGCTTCTGATACATGATGGGGAAAAACAATTCCATGTCATTGTTCTGTTAAATAACAATTATATTATCTAGAGTATTTTTCATAAAGAAATACACTTTCTAGTATTTTTTCTGACAGTACATACTAAGGAGGAACACTTTATAATACTTGTGTAAAATGACAGTCAATCCTGAAGATTTTGGGCTTCATGCATTCAGTGTCACCAGCTATAAATAAAGCTTGTAGTCTTTAGGTTTTGATTAAAAATACAGTTGCATGATAGTGGAGCCTTGGGCACAACACGTACTCATCAGTGAGTCACAGCTGATACTTCATTTGCTGCTAATAATATCCAATTGATCACAGAGTCTTGTCAGAGACCGACTGTAGACCAAGCTAAAGACAGATATAATATTCTTTCCTGTCACTAAATGTAATTAAAAGTTGATTCTGAATTAGTGGCTAGTGTGAAAGGATTAGAGTGAAATACAGTAACATCTGCCTTTACAAAACTATTGGCTCTAAGTCTCTAAGGCTGTGCACTTAATAGTAGTAGTAATATATTTTTCTGCTCTGATGGAGGTCTGACTATCAGAAGTTTAGTTTTCAAGAATGTAAAACTGTAGGAAGAAATTGTTGAGATTCTGCAGAGTTAGCAGAGCCCTGGCAGCTGGGAAGAAGTTAGGAAAATGGTACCTGCGTGTGTTCTAGGACCCTGAAAACTGTAACATACTGTTTCTCCATCTCTCCTTGTTGCCTGCTATGCCTTTCTCTTCTTCATTTAATTCTTCCCTCTGATTCCTGTATGACATGAGTTCACCCTGCTTCTTTACCTGGAGTGACATGTGCTCCTTAATCAGTGTCATGTGTCACAGTCTTCCTGGGATTCTGTTTCTTTTTCTGTCTCTTTACCCCTGCAGGCTCTTGCACCTTTATGACTGACTCCCAGCCACTCTTCTGCCTCTCACCAGCAAAGCAACTACAGAGACGCCAGCACAATGTAGATGTTGTAAACATTTATGTTTATGTAAACATTTAAAATAATTTCAATCATTGCTTTATATAAACATTAAAAGAGTCTCTTGTAACTCGATCTTTCTGGCTTGATCTTCAAGTAAAAGAAAACCAATAAAACTTAACCCAAACTGAAATATTTAATTTTCCATGCTGAGATACACATACAAAGCAATTATGATCTCTTAGATTGAAAGTTGCACCAGGCTGGAAGATCATTCAGACAGCTGACTGAAGGTAGTCCCACTACTGAACTGAAAATACAAAGTAAGAAGTTGAATGCATAAGGTGATTTTTTGGAAAGATATGATTGCCAAAAAATAAGCTAAGAAGGTAGAAAAGTTTGAACAGTGTTAGTATAGCCCTGCTACTGGAGTGGGTTCATCACTCACTAAGTCATTCTTAAAATCAGTAAAGTTAATTAAAATTTGGCTACTTAGGACACTTAGTGATGTTAGTTTTATTTTTAATGGTTGAATTTTGTAAGGCTTTTTCATTGTTCATTCAAAATACAGATTTAAACCTCACTAGCGAAACAGAGTCATATCATTTTACTGAAATAAAGGAATGTAAATAAATATTGCACTCTGTCTCTTAGTTCAGCATTTTTGTGCAATGCCTAAATGGGTTTGCATAATGCTTTTAAAAAGATTGTGTTTGTACAAATATCAAACTGTTTCCAGTCCATGTTTGGTGTAGTGTTTAATCAGATTTAAAATGGTAAATGTTCTCTGTAAGGTTATATAATTTCACACAAGCATGTAAACTAAACCATCTGTTCATAAGATATGCAATTTAAAATATTCAGATTTTAAAAATGCATCTGAAAATAATTTTGCATATTATACCAAGAGCCAAAAAATTTTAATAATTAAACCTCAGTGAAGCCCATGTAAAAAATTCCAGTTCTGTTTTACACACAGAACTCTGTATAAATGTATACACAGATATTCATCAATATGCACTGACAGGTTTGTGCACAGTTAGCAATGCAGAGGAACTCGTTGCAGCCAGCTGTTAGTGCTAATGCTGCATACTGCTAGTGTTTTGTAATTATTGTTTTTAAAGGGAGAAATTGGAGTATACTGATACGCTAAGGATTCTGCTTTTAAACAAAAGCATGTTTTTCCCTCTTGCCATAATTACCACTTGATATCTGATGAAGGTTGTTTTTTACATCCATTTTTCATGTTCTTCAGATTTTACTCAAATTTCTTGATTTTTATCCAACAAAATTACTGAAACCAGAATGACTTGGTTAAATGGGTTATAGATTGCCATGCTCATCCTTTGGATACCTGAAAAATCATCTTCTTGTTTCGTATTCAGAGACTTTTCATACACATACTTTATTTTGTCAGTATTAAAGTTTCTTGCTTTCTTGCTCCAATGTGGGCAGTATTTTAATCACTTACAATTTGTTATAGAAAGAGATCCATGGCTAATTTTTATGTTAGGTGTTAAAGAAGGTATATCCTGTAATCTTACTTTGTGGTAAACAAGAAGATTTGGTTTTACTTGCTAGCAGTGGTAATTGTTAAACTTCAGGCAGTCAGCTGTGTTTGGTAATTTCACCTCTGAAAGCTGCATCTCTCAAGTATTATGAAGTTCCTAAAAATGTAAAATAAAAATAGAAGACATCATTTCTTCCGTGTAGCATCATGCACTGAAGTATGTAGCTTGGGAATTGCTGTAAAAGTCTTACAAACTTAAGTGCTGTGGAAGTGAGTGTTAAACACTATAAATGATAAAACACTGCACATTGCGGGTGGAAATTGTTAATCATTTCCTCCCTCAATAGCACCACTCCATTTAAATTCTCATAAAATATAAACAATAATTTAATTTCCATTAAAAAAAAGTCACAAAATACATTCACTAAGAGCTATATAGAGGATAGTAAAGAATTTTTATTTATATATATTTTTATATATGTTTATATGTATTTGAATTATCCTAATCTTGAGTATTAGAAGAATAATAAAATGAAATAAGAGAATGAGAACCGCTGATCCATGGCAAATTTAGGGATACAGTTAATAATTCAACATGCATTAAACACTGTTTCTTCCTGTGTACTACAGGGAGCAGGGTTCCCATAGAGTAAATGATAAACAGTCCCTTAGGTTGCACTTGTAAAGAGATTTAAGGTCATGTACCATAACTTGAGGATCAAGTTCCATCAGGGGTGTCTCTTTCACATCCTTCATATTTTATTAGTAAAAGCAGCTGAGCCTCAGTGATAAGCTATATCCTAACCCTGACAAATTGGGAGATTTTTGCCTGCATATAGATTTGACTTGAAATCCGTGGTAGCTCAATAATTAGGTAAACAAAAACATAGGCTCGTTTTACTTTTTTAATGACTGATACATATTTCCCATGTTCAAAAGTAAAAAAAAAAAAAAAACCGCTGAGTAAAAATATGCCTTTCCCAAATGCACTAGCAAGGTCTAACTTGAATTTACTTGAAGTCTTTGATCAAAGTAAGATAACCCAAAAAACTTCCAAAAAAAAGATTTATTGAATAGACTAGATTTTCGTGGAGTTAAAATAGTACAGGTGATATAAAAAGGTAATTTCAGAAAACCTGAAACTGTACAGATTTTTGTACTACTAATTGTGGTACATACTGCTCAGTACAGCTCGCATTGTTAAGACATCTGGTGCAGATCCTGTGTGCTCAAATTCAGATTCGAAGGAGACTCCTCTATCTCTGAAAATTTGCAAATGAGGCTACTTTCTGTGTATCTGAACTTAATTTGGCTCAATGTTGTCAGTGCTTCTCTCTATTAGGGCACCAGAAAATACTTAAATCTTAAGCAAACATCTATTCAATTTTGCTTGTTTAGTACTTAATATTAGTATCCAGTAATCCTGAAAGACACTCATTTTTATCCATCTGAATGAAAAGACTGATGTTATTATCAACTTGTTTCAGTGGATCGTGTTTTAATTTATTACTTTTCTTGCAATCATAGTTATCGTAGCGAAGCCAGGATACATTTTCTCATGCTTTTCCGATTCATCAGCAGTGCAGCGGAAATCTAATTATAGGTTTGCTGTGATGATTTCTGTTCTGAAGGGAGCTTAAAATGAGTTACATTAACAGAACTATGTAAGTCAAGTGTGATAAAAAAAAGCAAACTACGGAAACAATGATTACTATGTTGATACATAGGTTGTGATCTGATGTTAAAGTGCTGTCCAACACAAAACTTTGGTCCAAAAAGCTTTACTGCTCATTCTGAGAAATCCTTGCAATGTATTTTGATCTCCTTGGCAATGCTACTCCTGCTCTCTCTTTGGCTGGGCTGTGCTGTCTGTGCTCACGCACTGCCTGAGTCGTGAAGCTCTCGTGCTGCTGTAGTGGCAGCTTGATACCAAGGCAGCTGATGGTGCTTCACCCTCGTGTCAGATGTTCCTCGGCTGTGGTGCAGCTGGGGAGTTGGCTCTGCAAGCCAGCCAAGAGGGAAGTGGTGCAAGAGGAGGTGCTGTTCTGTATCCACTTGGCTGGAGTGGCCAGAAGTCAGAGCTTGCCAGGGTGGAGCTTCCCTTTGCTCTCTTCCCCCTGCTAGAAAACCCCTGGTTTTAGTGACAGAGAAATTGTGCCACATTAAAATACTGTCTGTGCTACTTGCTTGCCAAAGTGGAAGAAACAGGATTCTGAATTCAGCTTCCAGGTGAATTCCATAGCCAACAAGAAATAAGTAAATACACAGAGTTGTTCTCTGCGTTTCTTCTGTGTGAGGTGCACCTAGCTCAGCTGTACACAGACAGCATCTGAGGAATCCCGCTTCTGAACTTCCATTTAAATGAAAATTTGATAAGTTTGTTATTTCTTGAATATCATCTGTTCCTGATCTCCAGGAGAAAAAAAATACCAGTGTTTTTAAAGCAGGCATGTTCATTATTTTTCAGGAGTGGATTGTATCTTCTGTCCCTTGATTCTGCCCCATATCTTATATCTGCGTTTGCCCATTCTGTTTGAAAATTAAAAGACTCAGACACTTTATTTTTCTTTTTGTTTAATGAAAGATTTTTTAAGTGTTTTCTACTCCCAATTGTTGTCCTGCAAGAGGAGTGAGCATAAATTTCATGGTGCTTTTTGCACCCTTCTTTTGCTCTTGCTTGTTATACAGTATCTTGAGGCTGCAAAGGCTCACCCTTGCTGCCTTTTATAATTTTTTGTTTGTGTTTACAAATTTTAAAAGTTCATCATACTGTTTATAGCAGTCCTAAACTCCCTATTAAATATAGTTTCATCAAGTGGCTGCCCTAGTTTCAAGGTTTCCTCTTAATGGAGAATCTTAAGTCAGTCACCTTTTGAGACATTCCTTCTCAATTCTGATGCTGTTTTCTCCAGATCATTACATCTTTACTACCTTAGATTAAAACATATCTGTTTAAAATGATATGATTCTTTAAAATGTCTATAGCCATATTAATCATATCATTACCACATTTGGTGTTTCATAGAAAACGAATATTGATTTTTTTTGTGAGGTTGCACATTTAGCAGTTGCATTCCCTAACAGAGCCATTTCTGGAAAATGAGAATAATATCCAAAAATAATATGTCACTTTATTCCGGTATACAAAAAAAAATCTGTGCCAACTTTGACTGTTTCGTTTCACAATTTCTGATTTTTTAGTGGATTTATTTTATTACCTTTTATTCTGGTTTTGCCCTAATTTGACCCCCGTGCCATGCAGTGCTGTGGTGGTTTATATTTTCCATACCCCCTCTTGCTCTTCAGGTATGCACTACTTTGTTGATTGAGTTTTTATATTTTAGGAGTAACTAATTGAACACATCAAATAAAATTTTAGCTGAATTCAGATTCTCATTCTGAGCTGCTGCAGTGGTTAGTGTGCTGTCCCCTGATGCTCACAACCTTTTAGAGCATCTCCATAGTCATTGTCCTCACTCATGAGTATGTCCCCAGTGAATGAATTTCTTCAAGAATTCAGTCCTGAAACTGTGATTTTTTTTTTT